>SNQJ01S0063864.1:26091-40952 GCA_010110895.2 Picea sitchensis | reverse complement strand
CATATTAATCTCTTTGTTGTGATTGGTTTGTGTTGTCGTGATTGGACGACACAAGAGCATCGTAGCAGAGCGGGGATCAACAGAGATAAGGAGAGCTTTCATAAAGTAAGTATATCATCCTTCTTCTCTTGTCCATTCGATACTTTAGAACTAGGGAAAGAGTAGTATTCTGTCACTGTTTGTTCCAGATCCAGGTGGATCTGGGGAGATCGGTTTGTGTCCGCACTTACGGATTTATCCTAAAACACAATGTCCAACAAAGCTCAAGTGGTAGATATTCACGGGGTGTGACCAACATGTTTTCCAGGTGCCAAGTTGACTTGGGCCTCATCCTGATCCAAATGCAGATAGTTAATGAATGTGAGGAAGGTTGGTGAAACCTTGTCTCACTCCTTAAATGGAAATCTAGAAGGATCGTCATCAAGTCGACTCTTCTGCAGGTCCCTTCTGAAACATGATTGCATCTGACAGAATCTCACGTCTGATAGAAGAATGCATGCACAGTCTACCAAAGAACATGCAAACATAAAGCTTTGAATGCAAAGACTCGAGAAAACCTCTGCTGTCAGTGGCGAATTGTTCTGAGTATATAGGGGGCATTTTGATATTTTGTCTAGGTGGATGGTTGAGCTAGGCTCCCGCACTATAAAGTTTTGATGAAGCTCTGGTTCTTATGGTTATGTATCTGTATTTGAGACTTATTGTTTAATGAAAGTCATCTTCCTTTCCATTTCTCTGTAACAAGTGTGTTAGAACACTCGGGCATGGATGATCTAGTCGAGGGTAGTTATGTTGTTGTGATGTAGGTTTGATCACAGTGGCATCACAACCAATTTTAATCAGTTTCCTGTTTTATCTTTTCCCTTCTTATACTGAATGGCTCAGGCATGGAAGATCCAGTCGAGTTGTTACAGTTACAGGATAATGGAGGTTTTATTATTCTATTGTTGTGACTCTATTGCTTGCACCATATTTCATTGTCTAAAGCTTGATCTCAATATTGCTCTTGTATTTGAGTTTTTCCTCTCCGAGTTGCTGGAAGGCCTGATGCCCATAGTAGTCTCATTCACCTCTCTCACCAAGTCTTCCCTATGCTCACACTTAATCTCAACTTATTGACTAAAGTTGATCAAGACCTCAGTTGCTTCTACATGTCGGTACCTGTTTTTTGAGTTAAAACGATATTGTCTTGAGCCTACGCCCATTTGACCTCTTTAAAACCAACCTATGACATAAAACTCTGATGGGTATTGGGATTACCTTCCATGCAATCCAAGGGTGGCTTCCAATGTTAACACTACTTACCAATATCCCACATCTCAACAACCTGTGTTTAATCAACAGTTACCATTCCTATAAACAATAGACTTACCCGACCTATCGTGGCTAACGAATGATCCCATTTTTCATTCTCCTTTTTGGCCACTTATCCCTGACAAGTTACCAAGTGATATTCCAAAGTTAGATGGGAAACCTGGAGAATACCCATCAAATAATGCCATGAATTATCATTTAAGGTGTTCTTCAAATTCCTTAAATGATGATTCTATCCATTTACGTATTTTTCAATGCACTCTTATTGGTATTATTGCTAAATGGTATATATAATTATAGCGGGGAAATTTTCAAGACTTTAATTCGTTGGAAATAGCCTTTTTTACTCACTTCCAACTGCCAATTCGTTGTGAAACTGGCACATAACATTTAACCTTCTTATGAAAATCAACATCGACTCATATTTCCAATCATATCCATGAATGGAGACGATGACGTCGTTTGATTAGAGCTAGTATATCGTACCAATTGTTGCCAGATTTACTAATTCATTACTACCTCCTATTTCCTGTGATGTCACTATGGGTGGTGTTGTAACCAAGGAGCAAGATATTACTCATGCTCAGTATTTGGATCTTGTATATTCACAATCTAGCATGTTATATGATCTGATTCTGTAGGCTCCTCACACATCAACTAATGAAACTAATGTACCTCCTACAAAATCTCACGTCGCTAACAGTGTGGTGGGTTATGTTACCCAATACTCGATGGGTAAACCTTCTAGTCAATCTAACCTTAAGGTTACTTGTACCGCTACCACTCAAAACACTTCACCTCCTCCTACTACTACTGGTAAAACTTCTGATATTAACACGATCTAGTCCAAAACCACCGGTAAATCTCAACAACCTAGAAGTAAGAAAAAGGGAAAAGGAAAAACTAAGAAAAATACGCCACAATAGGAGAAACCCTAAACTCAACCTACTGAGGAGATACAAAAGTGAAAGACTAAATATCCTTATCCCATTTGTGAATAAGACCATTATACTAAGGATTGTATCCATTGTGCTAACATTAATAATTTTCTTAAAGGAACTTCAACTACACCTGCCATTTTGAAAAATCCTTTCCCATCTCAACAGACTCAAATGGTTGCACAATATCAACCCTTTGCCTTAGGAAGCTCTTATGTACTTATGTTTCAAGAAAACACTGAATAGGTTTTTGTAACAACACGAACCAAAGACTATACTCCTCCCAATGGAAGTTCTTCTGATCAACCTTCTACCTCTCCTGCTACATCTACATCTACTTCACCTACTACTGGTGCTTTTCAAATTGATCGACTTGGTTATGACACAGTGATCCGACCACCTCCAAAAGGTGTTGTTCGTAAGTCATCTTTTAATTCACATGGGTGTGTTGCTCAAAACTACAATATTGTAGAAGACTTAGATAAAGCACCCTCTATGATGTCGAACCTCGAAGTCCTCTAGAGTTTCCCTGTGCAACAAAGAGCATTGTTGTCATCTATTGGTGGAGTTGACCTGAGTGATGTAAATATGATAGTTTTTTATTTGGAAATCCAGCTTCCAAGACTTCCCCACCAACTTGCTTTTCAAATTCAAGTTATTGTGCGGGAGAAAACCATTTTTAGTACTGTTATTGATGAAGTATCCTCAACCTACGTAATTTCCATCAATTATTGTAAAGTTGTCAGTTCTATCAATCACCTACTACTTTAAAATATTTTGACGGTAGATGATTTAAACCCTTTAGAGTACTCAACGCATTGCCAATTGAATTAGAAAGTAAAATGGTTATTGTTGAGCTAGAGGTGGTCGATGCACCCCTTGACTATAACCTTTTACTAGGCCGTATATGGATTTATCCCATGTGCACCATAGTTTCTACCATGTTTCATGTACTTCATTTCCCTCATCAAGGAAAAATAGTCACGGTAGACCAACTTGCCTACTTTAATTATGATTCACGCATTGGTGATGCTACTTTAATAGAAAAAGGCTCACCTGCTTATGAGGAGGTTGGAGTGGGTATTTTAAAAGATTCATCACTAATGGGAAATTTTTCCGCTCCCACCACCTGACATTTCTATGCTCCCACCGCTTGACATTCCTCCTATTTTTGCTCAGATAAGCATGATTTCTACTTGTTCTAATAGTTCCCTTGAATCATATGATCCTTGGATAGTACCAAGTCCTACAGAATATGAGAGATACAGTGACCAAACGTTGCTTAGTTCAATTGAATTGGCCTATCAAGCCATCCAATCTTCCTCCGTGGCCAGTTCTGATACTTCTGATCAAACAAATATGATTTTAGATGAATACTCTCACTCATCTTGGCTTGTTTCTAATTCATCTCCTCATCCTTTTGATGATACTTTCCCCACTGATGAAAGTATCATGGATATTATGTCTCTGGAGGACACTCCATGGGATGATGTTCATCATCGTTCCTCATTTTTCCCTGAGCTCGACACTATTGAGAGTCATTTAGAATCTTCAATGACATATGAGGAAATTGAGAATTCCCAAACTCCCATCTTAATCCATAATGTTTTATCCGAAGGGAATTTAGGGAATATCTCTATTACTATGCCCAAAAATATTTTGGTAAACCTAGAGGTCATGGAAAACATTCATATAGGTGCCTCTTGTTCCTTTGATGAAATTCGAACTTACACGACCCTATTCCAAGAATTTTGTGATGTATTTTATTGTTCTTATGAAGAAATGACTGGTATTGATCCACAAATTGTCATTCAATAAATTAAGACATATCCTAAAAAAAGCTTCATCCTCTTCATCCATGAAAAGTCGATGTTATTAAAGCTAAAGTTGAAAAACTTCTTAAAGGTGGTTTTGTTTATCTTGTACCTCTGACCGATTGGGTTTCCAATATTGTTCCCATCACAAAGAAACAAGGAACGATCCATGTATGCATTGATTATAGGGATATTAATCAGGATTGTCCGAAATATAATTATCCAACCTCTTTTATCAACTAGATAGTCGATGAATGTGCCGACAGTGAAATCTTCTCATTTATGGATGATTTTTATGGCTATAATAAAATAAACATACTACCATTGGATCAACATAAAACTACTTTTATTTGTACTTAAGGTACTTTCTCCTATTGAAATATTCCTTTCGGACTTAAGAACATCGGTGCTCCTTTTCAACAAGCTATTTATTATTCATTTCATGACATTAAGAATATTGTTCAACCATATATTGATGATTTTCCTACACATTACATGCAATGTCAATATCATTTGCAATATCTACGAGCCATATTCCTTAGATGTCGACATTACAATATTCGCTTGAATCCACATAAATGTGTATTTTGTGTGGAATCGGGACGCCTCTTAGTTTTCATCATATCCAAGCATGAGATCCATGTTGATACCTTGAATATTGAGGCCATACTGAACTTACCTCCTCCTTCTATGTTACACCAACTCCAAATTTTGCAAGGGAAGAAAAACTTTTTACGTCGATTCAATCCCAACTACGTTTAACTAACCAAAGGTTTTACTCATCTTCTTAAGAAATGGGTTCCCTTTGTTTGGGATGAAATCACTCAAAATGAATTTGATTCTTTGAAGCACGTCCTAACTCATACACCATTGTTACATCCCCCAGATTACATTTGATATCACTTTTTGTTCATTTCTACTTCTGGCAGTACCATTGCTATGGTTCTTGTCCAAGAGGATGAATTGCATGATGAACATGTGATTTACTATTTAAGTAGGATTCTTACCACTTATGAAATCAAATATTCACATGTGTATAAATTGGCATTGGTTGTTGTTCAAGTTGTGCAACATTTCCGTCACCACATATTATTGCGTAAAACCACCATCATTTTTTATTGCAACCCCATGCAACATATTCTAACTAGACAGGTGCTAGGGGGGAATACTCCAAATGGATAATTATTCTACAAGATTTTGATTTGGAATTTGAGAAATCAAAGTCCAAGAAATATTTGGTTTTTTCTGAGTTATTTTGTGACCTTCCCTCAACTGAAACAGAAAGTGTGGCAGAATATTCAATTCCTGATGAATATTTTTTCTTATCAGTTCCTCAAATCCCTGGTATGGAGACATCATAATCTATCTCTAGAACCAAAACTTTCAGCCTAATTTGTCTAGTATTGAATGTCATTGAATTCGATACCAATCTCGAAAATACATTATTATTGGCGATGCCCTTTATAGTTATGGTGTTGATTATATTTTTAGATGGTGTTTAACACACAAAGAAGACGAGAAAGATATAAATGACTATCATGCCAGATCATGTGGTGGTCATATGTATGGGTATGCCACTACCCAAAAAATTCTACGAGCTATATATTTTTGGCCTTAATTGTTTAAGGATTGCATCCTTGCAGTCTAAAAGTGTCAAGTGTGTCAATTCTACAATCGTAAGCTGTGTACACCTCCTGCTCCACTTCAACCTGTAGTTTCTGCTAGTCCATTTTCCAAATGGGGAATTGATTTCATGACATGTAACTCTCACTCGATCAGGGGGCATGAGTATATTATTGTTGATGTGGATTCTTTCACTAAGTGGCCCGAGGTGATGCCTACATTCAATAACACAGGGAAAACTGCATCCCTTTTCATTTTTAATCACATTATTGCTCGATTCGGTGTGCGCCAAGCCATTGTCACCGATCATGGCACTCATTTTCAAAATTACATGATGTCAAAATTAACCGCCAAGTTGGGTTTATGGCATGAAAACTCAACTCCCTACTATTTGTAGGCCAATGGCCAAGTCAAAGCTGTAAACACATTTTTTCAACGATGCTTCATAGGATGATAGGGATTCACAAATCAAATTGGCATATGATTCAGTTTTCGACATTATTGGAATATCGAACCTCGGTCAAAAAAACCATAGGTTTTACGCCATTCGAACATGCATATGGTTTATAAGTTGTGTTGCCAATTGAATGTGAAATACCATCCTTGAAAATAGTCATCGAATTACTTTACAATACCACCGCCGCGGAAGAATGTCTTCTATACTTGACACGATCAAATGAAACTCTTTATGATGTTGCTCTGGCTACTGAAACCCATAAGAAATGTGTCAAATCTCAATATGATAAAAAATTTAGACCTCATGTGTTTTATGAAGGTGATTTTCTCTTGTTATATGATCAAGATTGTGAAATATTTGGGGAAGGAAAATTTGAGCCCATGTGGCAAGGCCCTTATATCATTAAACATGTATTAGAGAAAGGTGCCTATGATCTAGTGGATTATGATGGGATTCATTTGGGTGAGCCCGAGAATGGGATTCACCTGAAAAAGTACTATGCCTAGAGTCATTCTACATAAGTGATTTGTATATGTTGTACCATATTTTTGGTGTTCTATCTTTTTTCTTTTTGAAAACAATTTATATATTTCGTTGCTTGTCTTGCACTGTGCTTGATTTGTATATGTTGATTATCCCTTTACCTTATCTTGGATTTGATGATGGTGCTAGCCGCATTACTCAGAACCTTGCATCTGTTACATGGGAAATCTACATGCCTACCGATGAGTTGAGAAGTCTATGTGGTATATTCCTTGGTCATGCAACTAATAATATCATGGAATATAGTGCATTCATTGAATTGTTGACTAAATCCATTTCAGTTGGAATTCATCTCTTAGTTTTTCGATTGGACCCTCAACCTATAATACTGCAGTTAGGTAACATTTATTCTATCATAAATCCTACTCTATTGTGAGTATATTTAAGGGTTTATCTCTTGGAAAGAGAGTTTGACTATTTAGAGTATCAACACATTCCAAGAAGTCTAAATACATTAACAGATGATTTGGATAAATATATGGAAACGACATAAATTTATGCCTTGATCGTGAAACTAATAATATCATGGAATATAGTGCATTCATTGAACTATTGACTAAATCCATTTCAATTGGCATTCGTCGCTTAGTTGTTCGACTGGACTCTCAACCTATAGTACTACAGTTAGGTAACATTTATTCTATCATAAATCCTACTCTATTATGAGTATATTTAAGGGTTTGTCTCTTGGAAAGAGAGTTTGAATATTTAGATTATCAACACATTCCAAGAAGTCTAAATACATTAATAGATGAATTGGATAATTATGTACTAGATCGACATTTGCAACATTTGTAAACAATGAAAAACATAACACATTGTATAGAATAAGTCGATTTAGAAGTAATTTTGTATTAAGAGTTTAGTAAAAAATTTACAAAATGTGTTGAGACAACACAAATCCTACAAATTTTATATCGATACATGTCGATGACCAAACAACTAAAAATATCTTAGTCATATCTAGGTCCACGATTCTTGTGGTAACATACTACAACCCAAGCCACTTGTCTAAGAAAATGCGCTATGCGTCCGGATACTCCCATAGTGTGTCGTTGGTACCATCATGACAAATAATCAATCTGAATATCTGGTATACCCAAGGTCAACCCCTCAAGGTTATGTTCAATTTCCTTGATCTCCTTTGTTGTTTCATGATCATAAGAAACCACCACACCTTACATACCTCGCTTTTGTATCGACGAAGTCCCATATGTTCTATTTGGCCCAATATCACACGATGAAAACAAAATTAGTCTCAATACAAAAAAAACACTTAACAATTTAAAATTAAAAAAACAATTTCTCTTTACCTGAATCATTCCACTAGTATTCCTCTAGAAGGACTAAGTTTGGATCTCCTCAAAAATCCATCCATGTATAAGCATAGTCTTCGATCATGATGAGTTGTTTCTTCAACCATTTGAAGAACTTGTCAGCATATGAAGATATTTGGCCACCACCATGGTGTGCCATCATATCCACCCACCTCTTCATACGAGGCTCTTATGGATAAGGAAATTCATGTAAATCCATACTCTACAGACATAAAAATGGAACTCCCTCGAGGAAGAAGGATACCAAAATAGAACCATAACCAAATTGCTTCAATTGACCTGTCTTACACTTGGTAAATTGGTCTTTCATGCTCTCAAGAATCCCTTCACACCAGTTAAATATTGTGGGTGCCATACAATCAACGACATACTGCATTTGGGCGTTCGTATCCAAGTGAGGAGCCACACTTCTGAAAACTTGAGTAATAGTGAAAAGGATGGTTCTTAAGGAAATATCTCCAACATTTTTTTATTGGGATGTTTCTGCTGCTTTTTCTGATACTTGCAATGCAGTGTTGTGAGATATACCTTTTGTTCTTCTCATCGCCTTCTATGAATCTAGACAAACAAATTTTCTCTCCTCGTCTTGAGATCCCAATAAGAAGTAAATATCTTCAATTTCCAAGGCTAGATCGTGAACTCCAACCTTGAAAACGTGTTCATCGGGTTCCCACATCTTTACTAGGAATTGCAATACACGAACTTGGGCCCTCATGCCATGAACTTGGAAGAATTTTTCTAATCCACACCTTCAGAGTGCCAACATGGTATTTGTATCATTGGCCGCAATTTGATATTCCATTTCATTCTCTCTCTCTCCCTTCATTCCAACATTTTGTCCAATGAAAATCCTACGAACAACAATTAGATAACTTATCTATCAACTGGCATCCAAGATTTTCAAACCCCACAATGTAAAATGCAATTGTTTTTTGAGTTTTACAGGTGTCACACCCTATTTTTACACACAGAGAGACACTGTCAAACTTCTCGATAAGGCATTAATACATCACTCTTAAGTGTATAAGTCCTCGATATGGAGGCCCTGTGACACCTACGTGGTGCATTTTAGGTCTTGATAAAATCCCCAAAACACCTAAAACTAGCTTTGAATAAAAAAAAATGGACATCAAATTGAAGGAGAGGGAAGAATCTATTACCTATTGGAGACGGAATTCAAAATCATCCACAGAGCTGTCTGCAGTCCCTTCCTAAAGTATTAACCAAATAGGGGTTTTTTTCACTATTGAGAGGTAAAAACACAAATGGTAAAAATAAGTTTATTCTTTTCTTCTTTTTAACCTAGGATGGAATATTCTTTTTTATTTTTTCCACTTTTATATAGTATCTCATTTGGTCGACATAAGTTTTGAGAAGGGATAATGTTTTTTCCATTACAGGTCAAATTTTGATATATAAAGTTATGGTCAAGCATGTTTTTTATAGTATTTTGAAACTTTTAAAATTAGGGATTTTCTTTAAGATATTTTCAAAACCCTATAAATATGAAAATATTGTTGAGAGAACTTGCTTCCTTTCACACTCATTAAATAATTTGAAAGAACATATATTTTGTATTAGTTTAACCCTTTTTTGGGCTGAGTATGATTAATTACGAAAAATGAATACTCTAGTCAATCACAACTAGAAGAGTTCTCCTAGGTATTATTTTATACTTTTTCAGACTTGAGAGATTAAATTTATGAAAAATTTAATCTTGGAGTTTTCCTTTAAGTGTGTTTCAAACTCCCTAAACATGAAAAACCACTGAGTTTTCTCTCTCTAGACTCGTAAAACGTACATTGAAAGACCCATATGGGACCGAACCACTCCTTTCTAGAGTTCGTTAAAAATACTCCGGAGGACTCATCCAAAGGATGAGATTATAGTAAAAGCATATTTTATCCTCCTAAAGATTGTGTAAAAATAAAGAGGTACTCGCCAGAAATGGTGGGGGAAAATTGGGAAGGGACCTTGTATAAAAACTGTATTAATTTTTGGCAGCAAGTCACTCTTGAACATGACACTCTTTCACTCCTCGTGTCAGATTGGGAAATCCACTTGTTTCTTGTTGATCATACTCTTCTTCAAATTTATATTTTGGTATGTGATCCTCCTCTTGGGTTAGTGCTGCCAAGACAATTGTCATGCCATCAATATGTTGAAGAGAAGTACAATCGAAAAATCCTTCTATTGCATTGTCCATTTTTGCAATTCTTAAGCCTTTTACAGTATCGATCATCAATGAGTCAGTTATAAATCACTCTATACTATGATCTACTTAAAATATATGTACCTATTTCGTGTCTTTGATGGGAGATACATCAAGTCCCTCCTGCGATGAATCACTTCCTATCGACTTTAACACATTATCTAGGAAGTTGCCTATGAACTCTATAGTACCTTGGGACTTGCATGCCTCAATGGAATGTTTCCTTGATTTCGGCGACAAGTTTTCATCATTGAACTTCGATTGATTGTTTCTATGAATGCTCTAATTCAACTCATCTATTCACATTCAATAGAATATACTTGTGTACCATAAGGGCCATCGCCATAATTGATGGTTCCTTTCACATATGTTAACGGTTTTCATTATTGATCGGTAATATGATGATTTCTACCATGTTTGAGTTCGACACCTTTATTCACATGGTTAGATTTGTTCTATGGAACAGTGGGGATAAAGACCTTGGATTATATCTGATAGATCCAGGTTGTGATGGAGTATTTTGAGTATGTTTTGTTGCATATATCCACAATGTATGTCTCGTGGCTATTCTCAAATTTGAGTCTTTATGACATAGATCCACAATGTATCTTTGGTGGCTATGTTCATATTTGAGACATAATGACATGGATCCATGGTGTATCTTTGGTGGCCATGACCTATCATACTTTACATGTATCTTTGTATGTAAGAACTTATGATTTGAGTCATTTATATTCTGAGTATGGGAATGCCTACCTCAGTAATGATACTATAATTCCTTGTTTGTTGTTGACATGTCTCCAACCGATGTGTTATTTGTTTCAATACCCACACACCAAAGTATTTCGGCTATCACCTGTTTCTAGCTTCATACTTTGGGGGGGATTTTTTGACAGATTATTTTGTCGCAACTGATAATTTTCACTTACTTTCCATCATCCAAAGTTTAAAATCCATGATCACTGAAGAAACACCTTTCCTTGAAAGAAGCCAAAATGTTTTTAACAACGCTTTTTGTGAAAGCGTCACATGTTACACTATTCCAGCATGTGACACTTTTAAGTGTCGCATGTTACACCACCGCAGCATGTGACAGTGTCTCACGTTGCTAGTTCATAGGGTGCGATATTGTTTGAAAGGGAGGAAAAAGAAGAATTCGTGAATTTTTTAGAAGAGAAGCTTCGTATATGAGGTGTCCTCCAATCGGTTTGGATATCACTTGGTATCCTGATTTGGGGATATCCTAACCTCCTCTTCAATCTATAAAAGGAGACTTCTCTCATGAGAAAAGGTTAATAGCTAATGGAGAATAACTAGTAGTGAATATTGGTTGATAGCTTTAGCCTCTGATTTGTGATCATAATATTTTTCTTTGGCCTTGAGAGTTTATTGTGTCAAATTATTCAATTAATGGTGATGGAAACAATGGAAGCAATGTGGGTATTGGAGCAATGAACAATTGGAAAGATCCTCACAACACCAAGGCACTGGTTGTAACTCTTCCATTATTATTAATGTAGTAACATTTTTCCTTTCCTATAAATATTGTTCATTTTAAATTGTCTTTATTACATTTCTCCTTGGTCATTTATATAGATGTGTCGAAGTACTATTGTTCCTTTCACTGGTTAGCTTGTTTTCTTATACATGTTTCCATTCAAAAACCTATGAATCAAAATAGGAGCTACAATTAGTGAGAAAAATTGTCGATAAAAAGGTATGAGTCCTTACTTGTTAGTATTTTGATTGCATGAATCTAAGGAAATTAATATGTTATGTGTTGTTTTGTTATAACTTTAGGTTCCCAAGCTAGGGAGATTGGTCTGTGTCCGCATTGATTAATTTGTCTGATAACACACACCAACCCTTTGTTAATGATTTCAATATAAGCATTAAACTTCCAAAAAATCCCATGCATGTGGGATATCAATTTAAAGGGAAAAAATGATTTTTTCATGGAGTGGCAGAAATTAGATCAAGGGCTAAGATTAACCCATGGGTTAAATGATTGGTTGCTGAGCGACGAACTTCTAGAATCCATAACTTGAGATCCGAGATTTTGAAAGTTAATTCGACGAGGAAGATGATGAAATAGGTTTCAAGAGATGAAATAGGACATGATGGTCTCATAAATTGAAAGAAAAATCATCTTGAGTTTCATGGTTTGATGATAGATCTGCTTGGAACATCAACTTCCTGAGGTCATATATTGAGATATAGAGCTCCAAATTTCTCTGAGGAGGACTAATTGGAAAGATGAGATGATGAATATTTCATCTGTAATGTTTCCCATGGATGAAAGGGAAAATATATTACTCATAAAATTAAAACACAGTCCAATTTTATCAAAGGGAGACAAATTGAAAAATTGAAAATGAAGTTTATTAAATAAAATTTATTAAAGGAATAAGTGGGTCCTACTTGGAGGCACGAATTTCGATGATATAATTCATTAATGAGAATTCAATAGAGGATTAATTAAAAAAAAATTACTCCAAAAAGGAATCATGGAAAGTTCTAGAAAGGAAACCCTAACTACTTCAAGAACATGGAAAGAAAATTCAAAATGACAAGAGAAGAAATTATCAATAGGTTGGTAGTTAGAAGTTTCTGCAGTGGTGAAGAGCCTGCAAGAAGTAAAGTTACACCTCTCCAAGATTCAGTGGATTGGACTGCGAATACTTTCCTCTCATCATCTTCTTCTTTTCTATTTCTTTCCATCAAATATTCCATGACTGTATTGAGATCAAGAAGATTTGGGTCTGAGCAGTTCTTTCTTTGAAACCTTTAGTCATCTTGTAATATTTCAAGTCCATAGGAGTAAGATCCCTCCTTATAAAAAGACAATTTCTATTTCATTCAGTTTATTAGTTTTCATTGAGACTTTGTAGAGGTTGTTTCATCTCTGTTGTTTATGATATTATTAAGCTTGTCATATTTGGGATATTGTTATAAATTTCTTTTGCAAAGAACTACTTAGGGCACTGCATTAGTGATTTCTTTTACGTGGGTCGAAATCATGTGATTTCAAATGTATTGCATATGAAAATATTTTTGGGTTATAATGAATTGATTATTTAAAGTTATTTGAAGACCTTTCATTTCTTCATCTTGAAAAAGTAATAGAAAATTTTGAGTTTAATTTATCTTACCATAAAGAAAGTGTTAGCACTAGAAGTCACCTCTGGATTGTGGCAGAGGTAATCCCAGTACCCATCCGTTTTTTGTCACAATGAAATAATTTAAGGAGGGTCTAATGGATGCAAACTCAGGATGATATCACTTTAACTCAGAAAACTGGGATGGTATGCACATGCAGATGAGGTCTTGATCTAAACTCAGACAATAATTTGAAGTAAGGGTGAGAAGGAGGAAGAAATTTGAGGAGAAAGTGTAAAGGTATGCTATGGACATGCAGTCTTCCAGCAACCTAAGGAGGAAAATCTTTGAATACAAGATCCTCTTAGATCCAAAACTTTAGGAAGATGAAGACGCTATAACAACACTTCAATCAAACCTACATCGCAATACAATTACAACAACTCTACTAGATCATCCATACCCGATTATTTCAGTCTTAGAGGCAAAAGAGATGGAACAAAAAGTTGATTGTCATTAAACAAGAAGACTCAAATTACACACATGACCAGAGAACCATAAGTTTCATTAAAAATTTACAATCGAGAGCTTAGCTCTTTCATTAAAATGCTTACATATACTCAGAACTGGCTCCAAATGCCTGAGACGTGATCACGTCATGCGTTCAAGGCTTTGTGTTGATGAGTTTCTCTAATAGGTTGTGCATGCAAACATTGGTCAGACTGCCCATGAAATCTTCTGTCAGATGCGATCTCTGTAAGTCTGGAATGACAATACACTTCCACAATTTGTCCCTTTATGGCCTTCTATTTATGGAAGGAGACAATGTCTCAACCATCTTCCTTGTTTCCATTAACTGCTTCATTGGTATTGGAGTAGACAGAAGTCAAACACGACACTTGTCATTGTGAATGGTCTGTCAATGATGACTGTGACCACCTGTGCTTTGCCTGACCTCTGCGGAGAAATGGTAGGCGGACGTGAAGACTGATGGGGAGGAGTTGGCGAGGTGATTGGTGTGGGATAATCAGGCTACAACACATTCTCTAGGGCCAGGTGGAAGGAATCGAGAGTAGAGGATGACTGGGAAAGCGTGGGTCGAAGTGTAAAGGGAGAGGAGTGTGATTGTTCAAGAGGGGAAACATGGATATGATGGTGGAGGTGACATGGAACGGGTGTGTGAGACACCTGTCGAGAGGTGAGAGGGTGATATGTGAAGGTAGGACGGTGATGTGGCATGGGAAGGTGACTAGGAGGCAAAGGAGAGGCTACGGTGGCAGGTGCAGCGAGGACAAAAATGACACAGGAGGAAGAAACACAAGGACAAGTGCCATGAAGTGAGAGGAGGAGGTGAAAAGAAGATGTGACATGAAACGGGAGTGGGATACACATGGCAGGAAATGATAGGAAGGTATGACAGTGCCAGGGGATAGGCGCGAGTGGGTGATGTGAGTGGAAGACAAGTGTTGGAAGGAGAGGAAGGCGGTAAGCGGAGGTGGTAAGAGGTCTATTCGGAGGGGGGGG
>SNQJ01S0063863.1:83847-104428 GCA_010110895.2 Picea sitchensis | reverse complement strand
GGCATATTACATTAGTAATGTTATTTTATTTATGTCGGCTTTATTCCATTAGTTGTAATTATACCTCCTAGTCTCCTATATATACCAAGGAGAAATTTTCATTTGGAATCATCTTGTACTTGAACATTTATGTGGGGTAAAAGAAGGTTGCCCCCTCGAAGAGGCTTATTATCTGAAATTCTCTCTTTTTCAAGGCGTTGAGTACTTATTCTGAGGTTTTTCTATGATATATTGATATTTGGTTCTTAATAGTAGTTTAGTGTCTTTTTTAGTACATATAAATCACCTAACATTTTGGCATCGTTGTCAGGGAGTTGTCTCAAGGTAAGAAGTAGTTAGGAAATAGATCATTCCTAGACCTTAGCATTAGATTGGTGGTGGGGGAAATTTAATGTGAAAGGTAAGAACCTGCACATCTGCTATTGTAGGCTCCTCCAAACCCAATGGTAGTTTTTCCTTTTTGTTTTTGTTTTTGTTTTCTTTCGTGAATAGACCTAGAGAACCACAAGGTAGATACATTTCAGACCTTTCAACCAAGGTTCCTTCCGATCATTTTGGGGGAAGGAATGCTCCGCTTGTAAAATCCACAGACCAATACTAAAAAACAGGAGCTAGCTCAACCCAAAGAGATAAAATAGTCTCTAACAAGACTAACATAGGGAGAACTATAAAACAAGAAATTGAAGCATCAAACATATTGGGACATGAGGCCAGACCACTCGAGATTTCCACATAACCAAACAATACAACTTTTGCTTTTACACCACCACCAGGAAATCCTAATTTTGAAGATATCATAGACCTTGAACAGGTGAATCTTTTGTTTGGTGGCTCAACCAATGCAATTATCTCTCAAATTGACACAAAAACTTTGGCACCGATAATCTCAACCGGATCGAGTAGAGTTCCAGACATCCAATCAGTAGGAAGACCTTTTCATCAAAGAGAAACTTTGTTCTCTTCAAAGATAAAACCACTTAGGTACTCTCTTTTTGGAAACCAATCCAATATGGGTGATCAGGAGGACCATAACAATGTAAGACACAGGGAGGAAGAAGAAACTAGAAACCAAACTGAAACTACCTTCGGATTTCCGATTTTAGACACCACTCCAAATCTCAACATGAAGAATATTCATCTCTCAGCACTGCCTACCTTTTATGGTAAAAATAGTGAATATCCAAACACCTTCCTAATTGAATTTGACATCTTGTGTAGGAGCTACAACTATGTGCAAGATGCCCAGAAATTAAAACTCTTTCTTGCCACCCTCAAAGACTCTGCATTAAGATGGTTCACGGGGTTGGGAGAATCCAGTATTAGGTCTTGGGAATAAATGAAAGACATCTTTCTTAAGAAGTATCAGGACTATTGCAAGACCAAAGAGTCTCGTAATGACATCTTTAAAGTCCAACAGTTAGAAGACGAGACCCTTGAAGACTATATGGAAATATTTGGTTATATCTCCCAGAAGTCAAAATACCATGACCTCCCAGAGGATGCAATTAGGGCTCTTTTCCTTAAGAGAATTTCAAAATAATATTTAGAGATGCTTAACCTGATGGAATCAGGTGATATTTCTCATAAACCATTTGCTGAAATATGTGAAATGTGTAAAATCTACTCAAGGAGTAGAGGCAAAACAAGAAAGAATGTTCAGGACCCTTACAATAGAAGCTTAAAACCAGATAGTTCAAGTGGTATTACAAGAGTAGAGATAGGGAACCTTCTAGAAAACTTCAAGACATACATCCTAAGCACAATAGGTTCCCATTTGGACACCCTTAAACTCAAAAAGAAACAGGAGGAGGAGAATGTAGCAATGAGCATATATTTCCCAAGATGTAGAAGGAAGCATTCCTCAAGGGAATGCCCATTAGATAACATTTCAGTTTGTGGCTTCTGTATAGAAGACCATTCAACTAAGAAATTTCCATCCTTGCCTGGTTTATTAGCCATCTATAGGAGTGGATATCCTGGGGAGTCTTCTTATGCACCTAGGAGGCCATGGCAACCTAGGAATCAACCCACATACCCAGATCTACAATCACAAGTTCCACCCTATTATCAACAACAACAATAGTGGAACCCACTAGGTTGGCAAAACTGGTCTACTCAGTACCAAAATCCTTGGATTCAAGGATGTAGGGGAGGACACAACGAAGGAAACCCTCAAGCTCCACCTATCCCTATGTACAACCATCCTTATCCTCAGTTCTCATCGAACACTCCGCAACTTTTGCCAGGTTTTTTTCCACCACCTTTACCTCCTAACTCACAACAACAACCCCTACAATACCAAAATGAAAGCTCCCCGAGACCGACACTATTACCAGCACAGCCAGTGCCAAACCCCAATAATAATCCCCCTCAACCTCTTAACAATGTTGAGATGCAGGCCTTCCCGACATATGTCATTACTCCTGTTCCATTACAGGAAATTCAACTAAGATCGGGAAAATTTCTAGATAGGCAGAGACCTTCAGTAGTCATCCAGGAAGAAGAAGAAGAAGAAACCACCCAACAACCCACGGATGACACTAGGTGGGAAGATGTTATTATCCCGAAGAATCAAGAACCCAAGCTTCCTCAAAATGAACCTTCACAAATTACGAAGGTCCTTCCTTATCCAGACCGATTGGTAATCGAGAAACCTACCACCTGACCGGAATTTGACATTTTGAATGAATTGAAAAATAATTGTGTCAAGATTCCTCTGCTTCAAGCCATTAAAGACATTCCAATCTATAGTAAGGTAGTCAAAGAATTGTGTATTAAGAAGCCAGGTAGGAAGCAAAAGGACCCCCCTACAGTACATTTGGTAGGAGGACTCTCTAAGTACATATCAGAGCAACCAAAGCTAGCAAATTATGGGAATACAGGAAACCCCGTAGTGACCATAACCATTAAGAAGGTCTCCATCGGAAACAGTCTCATAGACTTAGGGGAAGCCATTAATGTTATGACCACTACTACCTTGGAACAATTATAGTTACAACCTCTTCTTTGACCTACCCCAACCATTTTGGAATTAGCAGATAAGACTAGGGTTATACCTGAAGGGATTTTAGATGATTTAATGGTTACTTTAGCCTCATGGGAGTACCCCGTATATTTTCTTGTCATTCATTCAAAGGATCCTGCCCGAGGCCATCCCGTTATTTTGGGAAGACCTTGGCTAGCCACAACCAATGCATTTATTGGCTGTAGAGAAGGAGAAATGATCATCTCGAATGGTCTCTCTATCCAAAAGCTCACCATTTACCCTCTAGCTCAACCTATTATGGAGAATCTATGGTGGCTTGAATGCCCATATGAGAATGAGGACTGGGAAGAACCCGTATTGCCAAGTGACCATGCATGGGCACTTCAGGAGCACACAACAGAAAATGTGCTAAACTAGTTCATTTCTGCTATCACATGTGTGGATTTTCCACAGTCTTTTCCCCAATTTGAGTACATGTTTGGGGAAGAATTTCAAGAAAAATTGGATCCATCCATTTTGTCTTCGACATATTTTATTTTTGAGATAGATGAGTCTGCCATGTCTTATACTATTCCCTACGAGATTAGTCCAAGGAAATTTTTACATATAAACTCCGGGATAGATACAGAACAACAGAAACAATTAGTAGATATCCTTAAAGAAAAATCAAGAGCATTTGCCTGGGAATACACTGACATGAAGGGTATACACCTTGACACATGCATCCATCATATATACACCCAGGGGGAAGTAACACCTGTTAGGAAACCCCAGAGAAGGATGAACCCAACACTCAAAGACATAGTCAAGTAGGAAATCCAAAAGTTGTTAAATGTCAGATTTATCTATCCCATCTCTAACAGTAAGTGGGTATCCTCGCTTGTAGTGGTCCCAAAGAAAGTGATCGGGAAATGGAGAATTTGTGTTGATATACGGGAACTCAACAAGGCCACTCTAAAAGACTAATTTCCTCTTCCTTTCATTGACCAAGTTCTAGATACCTTGTCTGGAAAGAAGTAATTTTCCTTTCTAGATGGGTATAGCGGGTACAACTAGATTCTTATAGCACCCGAGGCCCAGGACAAGACTACCTTTACTTGTCCATGGGGCACCTATGCCTATAGGGTTTTACCATTTGGATTGTGTAATACTCCTGCCAAATTTCAACGAGCAGTATTAGGGATATTTGCCGATCTTATTCATGATTGTGTGGAGGTCTACATGGATGAATTCACAGTCTATGGCAACACTTACTAGGAAGATTTAGACAACTTAGAAAAATTCCTCATCAGATGTCAGGAAATGAACCTATCTCTAAGTCATGAAAAATGCAAAATTTTGTTAACTGAAGGAGTGGTTATAGGACATCATGTTTCATCTGAAGGGATAAAATTCGATCCTGCAAAGATTCAGGTCATTATCAGAATTCCACCCCCCAAGACCCAGAAAGAGGTAAGAAGATTTCTTGGACATGTCGGATATTATTGACGGTTTATTGAAAATTTTACAAAGATTGTTGCACCTATGTTTTGATTATTGATAAAAGATGTTGATTTTGTTTGGACTGAGCATTGTCAAACTGACTTTGAAACCCTGAAAGCCAAGATGTCTATGGCACCAGTTCTTAGAGGGCCCAATTGGACTCTCCCATTTCATATATCCACTGATGCCTCCGACACAACAATAGGAGGGGTATTAGGGTAGAAAGAGGACCAACAGTCCTATGCCATTTTTTTTGTAAGAAATAACTTGTCCCCTACTGAGTTGAACTACATAGTCACTGAGAAAGAGTTCTTGGTAGTTGTTCATGCTATTAACAAGTTTCTTCATTACATTATAGGTTATGAAGTATTTGTACACACCGATCATTCCGCCATTAGGTTTCTCATGAACAAACCTATAACTAATGGCCGAGTAACTAGGTGGCTCTTGTTATTGCAAGAATTTAATATCACTGTGCTTGACCGACCTGGAAAGGATAATGTAGTAGCTGACTTTCTTTCCCACATAAAGAATGAGGATGATGATATCCTTGTAGATGATAGTTTCCTAGATGAGCACCTATTTTCCCTCTCTGTCAACACCCCATGGTTTGCGGATATGGAAAACTATTTGGCCACTAGGAAGTTACCGTCTCATTTATCACCTCATGAAAAGAGGAAAATTATTACACAGAGTGCTAATTACTCTTGGGTTGGTCATGATATTTTTTTCACATGTCCTGATTTGATTATTCGTAGATGTGTCCGAGAGGATGAGGTACTTGAAATACTACAAAGTTTTCATGATGGACCATGTGGTGGCCATTTCTCTGACAAATGTACAACATATAAGGTGTTACATTCAGGTTACTATTGGCCTAGCATTTTCAAAGATGCCACCAAGTATGTGAGAAGTTTTGATAGTTGCCAAAGGATAGGTAGACCTATGTCAACTGAAAAAATGCCTTTACAGGCCCAAGTTATGATATAACCCTTCGAAAAATGGGCCCTCGACTTTGTAGGACCAATTTCACCCATGTCCCGTAGGAAGAACTATATCTTGAATTGTACGTACTATGTCAACAAATGGGTAGAGGCAAAAGCCATATTTAGGGCCACAAAGAAGTCTGTTGTCGAATTCATCTATGAAGACATCTTTACCCGCTTCGGTGTCCCTCATGAAATTGTTACCGACCAAGGCACTCAATTCACTTCCAAGCCGATGAAAGAGCTAACAGAGAAATATGGGATTAAACATTGTAAATATTCTCCATACCACCTCCAAGCCAATGGTCAGGTAGAATCCACAAACAAAGTTCTGGAAGCCATCTTGACCAAGACTGTTCAGTTACATCACCGAGATTGGGCTGATAGGCTCCCAGAGGCTTTGTGGGCATACCGAACTACCTGGAGAAATACCACTAGGAATAACCCTTATGAGCTAGTGTATGGGAAATAAGTATTTTTACCAATAGAATTCCAAGTAAGGACCTTCTGTCTTGTCACAGAATTAGAATTGAACCTGGATGAGTCTCAGAAGCAACGATCCCTATAGTTGAATGATTTGGATGAAATCAGGAAAGATGCCATTGAACGAAGAATATTGGTCCAAAACCAAAGGAGCAAGTGGCATGACAAGTTTATTAAAAAGAAACACTTCCAACCTGGTGATTGAGCCCTATTGTTTGATTCCCAGTTCAAAACCTTCAAAGGAAAAATTACCACCCATTGGTTGGGCCCTTACGAGGTAGACACTGTATATGACAATGGAGCTGTAAAAATTAAAACAATTGACGATGGACAAGTCTCCTTTGTGGTAAATGGACACCGACTTAAATTTTATCATAAGCCCATTTCCAGAGAGGATTTTCTACAGGTCATGTCAACTGACAAGGAATTGGCCTTAGTAGATAGGGAAGCCCCCCCTTGTTCTTGAATTTTTTTTTTAAATATTTCCTACTGTATATATGTAAATAGTTTTTGTTAATAAGGCAATTCTAATAGGTTTTTGTAAGTATTTATTTCACCAGGAGTACACAGTTTCAAGATCTTTCTTCACAACATTGTTATACTTGAATTTTGTGTCTGGTAAGCATCAAATGAATAGTGACTTACTGTAATTAGCTATGTTTTTGCAAAATTATCATTTTTAAGGCATTCTAAAGCAGTTTCTCTTGAAACTCTTCACCACTGTATAAGGAAGTGATACCATAACTATCAAGCCTAGAGGTCTCTCGTACAATTTTTCCAAGAAACCTGAGTAAGTAAGNGATGGACAAGTCTCCTTTGTGGTAAATGGACACCGACTTAAATTTTATCATAAGCCCATTTCCAGAGAGGATTTTCTACAGGTCATGTCAACTGACAAGGAATTGGCCTTAGTAGATAGGGAAGCCCCCCCTTGTTCTTGAATTTTTTTTTTAAATATTTCCTACTGTATATATGTAAATAGTTTTTGTTAATAAGGCAATTCTAATAGGTTTTTGTAAGTATTTATTTCACCAGGAGTACACAGTTTCAAGATCTTTCTTCACAACATTGTTATACTTGAATTTTGTGTCTGGTAAGCATCAAATGAATAGTGACTTACTGTAATTAGCTATGTTTTTGCAAAATTATCATTTTTAAGGCATTCTAAAGCAGTTTCTCTTGAAACTCTTCACCACTGTATAAGGAAGTGATACCATAACTATCAAGCCTAGAGGTCTCTCGTACAATTTTTCCAAGAAACCTGAGTAAGTAAGTCAAGTGTCTTTATCAAAGAGTAACAGGGAGGTCTCATTAGAAGTTAGTCATGGAAACATCATAATAATTACAAAAGAAGAAAGTGAGTTGAGCCTAGAGATACCTTTTTGTTATTTCTCGATGGTACCATCCACTACACACTAAATAGCTTGATTATATCATATCTTTAGATAGGTCACGTCTGCTTAAGTACCCCTTACATCAGGACAACCACTAATAATATAATGGAAAGTCATCCTCTAACATAAATACCATCCCAATTGAAAAAAGAAGAAGAAAGAAAACTTGTTTTTAGAGTTGTCCCCCCATCTTCTTGCATAAGCAATCTTATATTAAAATCTTAAAAGATGGAGGACCAGTCTCTGAGGGTTTAAGAGGCTAACCCGCTGAGATACTGAACAGGTTTGTTGGCAGCGGGTACCGGCCTATGGTATGACTAGCTAAACCTGTCAGAGTACTGAACAAGCTTGCTGGCAGTGAGGCATTCTACCTAGCGAGGATGGTAATCTGACAAAAATAAATAATAAATGTGAACTTGTCCCTATGTACGACATTACTTGCAGACAAAGTTGACATGAAGTATGTGTGGTTAAGATAAGGTTAATGAAATCCATACACTTTCCATTGGGAAATAACTTTAAGACTATCTTGAAATTCTCTTTCCTACCTCTTCTTATCTATATATAGGATCTCTTATCCTATAGGTGGGGCCATTTCCTAACTATCTCGTTAGACCAATCTGTGAAATTTCATCTTTACACTTGACATACCGTAAATCTTTGGCTATTGGGGGATACTGACTAGTTTCCTATACTTTTGATTGTGAGGTGTCACAATACTTAGGTGTGGGGGAGGGGTTCATGAGCTTACAAATGATCATTGCCTAGAGAAAAGAGTCTTTGCAAGAATTTTTGTATTATTACCATGATACAGGTTATTACATTGATAGTCATGTTATTTTTAAATGCTTAACTCCTGTGTGATATACATTGTTGAACTCATGCTTAACAGACCACTCCTTATTGGTTATTTAATAGACCACTCTTTATTGGTTATCCTCCATTACAAGATGCATACTGTAGTTCTGACAATACATGTTTTATTCTTGCTATAACCCATTCATTATAGGTTTTGACATTATATGCCATATGCAAGAAGAATGAGTGAGCATGGAGCACTTTTCCTCTACTCATTAACCACTATGGTTGTCAAAAACACTTCAAAATTGCAGGCTATCCATTATAAGAGACGAAAATGCACTTAACATAGGGGTACCGAATGAAGTACCATATGAGGTGCTGGATGAGATGTCGTTTGAAGTAACGTTTGAAGTGCCATTGAATTGCATACCAGTAACTGTCCTAGATTCCAGGTAACCAGAATTCAATTATATTCAATTACATTGGTTGCAGGCATTGATTAAAATATGCCTCATATGGTTATGATCAAATGTCTAAGTCAAAAGACTTGGACATTGATCTAATTATGCACCATTCCATTGCTAAAAATTGAGCCTTTGAATTCGAATTCTTCACACATGGCATCATGTGCGCACATGTGTGTAACTCACTCCACCTTAAGTGCATCCAAAATCGGGCTGGGCACTCTATTATTTCATTTTCCCTTGCCATTTTCTCTGCCCTGCATTAAGGAATCATGCCCAACCTATGCCAAATTCTCCCTCTATTCTAATCGCACTCAGACTGTGCTAAACTCGTGCCATCTCTTGGCTTGTTCACACCCTTGTTTGGTAAAATTCTCCCTATGTTCCAATCACACTCAGACCGTGCCTAATCCGTGTCATTGCTTGGCTCAATTTATCCCTTTCTTGGTGAATTCAAACTATGTCACAATGCTCAAGAGATATGAACCCTCCTCCTATGCAGACTTGTTTTCCATTCCATAATTCACACAGTGCAGGGAAGTGTTCTTGCGTGTTGGCTTGGGGCCATTTCTGTCTAGTTTGCAAGGCCATGATGACGATATTTCTATGCAATTTGCAGTTGGTTTTGATGGAAAGATAGCACATGTAGGGTCTCTCAACTTTGGAGTCACAGAAGAGTCAATTGTTGCTGTAACAAAACTCCCAAGAATGGGAGATAGATGGTTCAAGAATCATCAATTGTCGCGCTCAAGTTACAACAGGGTGTTTAAGCCCAAATTCGAGAGCATTTTAGGAGTGAAACGGTATGCTAAGGAGTGGATAAAGCCAGAATTGGTTAACCCCCTCATCATCATCACAAGGTTATTTACATGTGAGGGTAGATACTCCACCTTCAAAGATTGTCATTTTAGATTGCTGGTTCATTTTCTGTTCAACAAACCCTTAAACTTTCCCTTTTATTTTCTCAAAATCTTGGAGAAGATGTCCTCTCAAGTGAGAAAAAATGTGTCTAACCCCCACAATATTCTCTTCCACCATGGTTTGATCAAACTCCTTGTTCTCACCGAACTAGAGAAGAAGGGGCAAAATTGGGATGCCTTTATCTACCAATTTGCAAACCCCCACTTGACAGTTAAGACCGACAGAAAGCCACCTAGTCTAAAAACTATCTCTCCATCCAAGCCTCACTCTCCAAGAACTCCAAACTCCATTGTACAAACCCTCTCTTTGCCAGAACAATACCAAAATCTTGTTGATATCCCTACTTCTTCATCGGGTAAAAAGACCAAGAGAAAAGACCAAAATAAGCTCATTGTTAACCCCCCAATGCCTTCACTCTCTCTTGATCCTACACCTAAAAAGATTCAATAAGTAATGCAGCAAGAATTTCCCATCATTCCTACAAACAAGAGGGGAGCGAACCGATTTGGTAAGGGACCCTTTCGAAAGAGTACCCGGAGCACAAGAACCAAGCCTTATGCAAAACCTCCACCTGCTTCAGATCTCATCCAAGTGTCCTCCGATCTTGAGAGCCCTCATAAGAAACTTAGGGAAGTCTCTGCAGATGGATTAGAGCCACTAAGGAAAACAAAATCAGAACCTACCTCACCTTTCCAATCTCCCATCACTCCTACTTCACCTATGCCCACTCTAGATCCTAAAACTGATAAATTATCCACATTCCTCAAAGGATCTAAGCCTTCCTCGAAGATCATTGATTCTACCCCAACCATAGAGGAGCTACAAAAATAAAACCATAATCTTCTCCAACAGTTGGAAGAGAGGAAGACAATAGATACGCACCTTCGTCATGATAATGTAGTCCTTCAGGCAAAGGTCAATTCCCTTCAGCGGTTGGTTGATGAAATGACTAAATATAACTGTAGCCTCAGAGCACAATTGAAGCAACACAAGAGGCACAAGGCTAAGTCCACATAGCAAGAAGGAGAAGCTTCCAAAGCCGATCCTCCTCAACAAGCCTAGTTCTGAGGGGTATGAATTACACATACCTCATGCCTATTCCCGATCCGGCACTCGTTCCAGCACCCAGTATTGCACAAAAATGCAAGGCGAGTTGGCGGTTATGGTATTGGCGACCAATGATGGAAAAATTAGGCACATGGGTTTTGTTTATCCTTGCCCCCTCCAACTACTAAGCTCAAGAAAACTTGATTTCAGTTGTCCAAAGAGGGAGATTATTGGCTTCCTCCGTTTTGTTAGTTATGGCCGCATTTATTGTATTTTTCTGAATTTAGAGGTGGTTTGACCCTCCTGTGGTCGACCACTTGGTTTGTAAATGTTATAAATACCACTTAGGTGGTCATATGATTGTTAAGTAGAAGAACCAAGTAGAATAAGCATTAGAATTTCCAGAAACTTGTTTTTACTCTGTTTTGACATTTCACATTGCCAAAATTGTTCTAGAACTGTGTTTTCATGTTTTCATGGTGAATTCGGCCTGTTGAAGTCCGTGGTGTGCTTGTAGAAGGTAGCCACGACTTGCTAGGGGGGCCACCAGTAGTCTGGTGACTGTATTTCTGTTGTTTATGCAATTTCTTAATTTAACTACTCTTTCTTATTTCCTGTACATGTGTGTTTTTTATCTAATTGATTAATTTGTTGCAGCTTAATTGCCTTGATTTTATTTTGCAGGTTAGATGATGATATGTGTTAGCATGTATTAGTTTTGTAGATTAGGAACAGACTTGCAAGTTTCTACACTAACCCCATGTGCAGTTAGACGTTAGATCATACTTTCTTTTATGATTTTATAGTCTAGTTTAAAACAGATTTTTAATTAGATAGAACAGAGTTTTAACTTGGGTTTCTTTGACAGGGATGTTGATGGATGGATAGATTTAATTCTCATTCTTAGTTATAGCTTGCTTACTTCAGTTTTAGATAGATTTCATTTTCTTCGTTATTGGTTAATGTAATTGTCAATTTACTTCTTGATATCATAGTTTAATTCATGTTTTTAATGCATCATAGCTTGAATGATTAGTGACGCAGATGCCCCACCCGACACACGTCCGCTCTCACTAGGACCTTCTTCTTCTCAGGCCCGAAGAGATAAAATACTCTTCTTATCCCTTATCAGGACTTCTCCGCGCCCACAGGATTCTCTCCTGACAATCTCCCCTTACGTCTATTGGGAAATCGGTCCTCCCTGGATCGCGAGTCCTTAAAACAATGGAATCGAGTCTAACCAATCCCCGAATCCCAATTATTTGCTCGTCCACCGATTTTTTACCTCTGATCGGGAATTTACTCGTCGGGAAATCAATATATACAAGGTCACTAATCCCTCACCTCGCAAATCCCCGATTCCCGATCTGCGATGCCACCTGTCCCCCTTTTTACTGCACTCTGGGACCCACACGCTGACCAATGGTTACGCAGGTATCGCCTTTCGCGACCTCATAAACCTTGATACGAATCTTTGCGCTCCCAACACGCAAACCTCCGAATTCACGATATGCCGATGCTACCTGTCCTCCACCCAGCACTGTGGCTGCGTGGTTATCGCGCTTCGGAGTTTCAGAACTCCTTCTGCAACGATTCTCACGACACCGAGAATCCCGAAAGTCTGATCTCCGATGCACGTGAGGATTAGCCCTTCCACGTCACCACTCCTTCCCACGTTATTGGGTATCGTGGGATCGCGATTTCAAATGCAACAATTCCTCTGCATAGGAAAGTCCTGAATGTCGAACCCTGACTCTCCGAGATCTCGTGCCATGTATCCCCGCTGAGATCAATGGCTCTGATCTTCTCAGGAAATCGCTAATCGCGAGTTCGTTATATAAGAGTCCCACGACCACGGAAACCCCGATATCCTGAACTCCGAATCTCCGCAGTCTTCCTTTCTCCTTCAGGCTTAAAACCTGCGCAACCTTTCTGAGATCTAACGACTGTCGGGACTTCGCTAATCTCCCCTGTGAATCCTGACCGTCGACTCCTCCTCCTTGAGGATTTTCTTGAAAATGACTAAGTGATTCTACCGAGACTTGTTCTCCAAGCCTGCGCTTGCTGCTCCTACTCGAAACCTTCCTCGACATGAACCTTCTACGCTCCCTTTCAATGATATCACAAGGGTTCTATCCCTCCTGAGCTTATTCACTCTGACTCCTTCAGAGGGACTTTGCGCGCACTCCTCGCGCTCGACGTCCAACAACCTCTCAATGTCGAACAATTTAGACTCTGCGCACTCCCTACAATAGTAGTCGTCTATCTCCTTTGCTCAGGCTAACAACTGAGACTTTTCCTCTTCCTCCAACCTGCACACTTCCGACTTCTTCTCCCTTCAACTTGCACACTTCCCTGCATGGCTTCAACAACCCCTGCAGCTTCTGTGGAAACAAGAATAAGTGTTAAACTATCGAGCTCTCATCAACGCACTCTCTACAGATGAATTCAACTGCACTCTATGCAGGAATCTCCTGGCTCAGATAGAGAAACAATTGAAACTCATTCTCTTTCTCTCATTCAGACTTCAGTTTCAAACCCTGAAATCACATGCACAGCATATTCAAAGAAAATGCATAACCAGAAAACAAACATTCATGAGCATAAACAAAATACACAAAGAATAGACACATAACCATGTAATTGAATCAAAGCTTTCTTCTATTAATCCAATATTTGTACATGGATGTTCTCTACACAGTTCTCTGCTTGCTCCTCTATTCCTGAATGCTGCTGAATTGCTGAATAATGTTACAATGTACAAAGGAGGGTGTCTATATCCGTTTTCCCTCTTCGAACTCTAAACTGTCTAATCTAGACTTAAACATCTATCTACCTGCATTAAATCTATTAAATTCCTTCTATCCAATTCAGACAAGAGCGTATGGCTCGAGGTATGATACAACATACAAAAGGCGCTCCTTCATAAAGGATCATTTAAGACTTGTGCTGCAATCCCAAATCATTTTCAAAAGTTTGGATTTTGATTATCCAACTGAACTTTCGCTTGATGTGTTGGCTCGCTTGCTGAGTTGGCGATGCTCCTGCATCATACTCCTCGGCTTGAAAATTTTCATGGGCTCCTATCCATGAGCTCCTGCACGGTCTGTCCATGCCTTTGAATCACCGCTTCTATCTCCCAGCTGGCATCCTCCACTGGGTGGTTCTTCCATTTCACCAGATACTCGAAGTATTGCTTCCGTCTGGTTCTTTTGCTGACTCTTCTGTCAAGTATCCGCTCCATCTGTGGCCTTTCTGCAATCGACATCTACTTCTGCCACTGGATTTCTGGCTGCTCATCACTTCCATCTCCTGCTTCCTCAGTCTTATAGGGATATAAGTCTGAGACATTGAATGTCGGAGATATTCCAATGTCATCCGGAAATTCAATCTCATAAGCGTTTTCTCCCAATTTCTTCAGGACTCTGCATGGCCCAATTTTCTTCATTTTCAGTTTGTTGTATGTTCCCCTTGGGAACCTTTCCTTCCTCAGATGTGCCACAACTATATCCCCAACTTAAAATTGAAGTTGTCTCCGATGCTGATCTGCTCTGCGTTTATATTCCTGGTTCGACTCTGTCAATCGCTGCTTCACCCTGCTGTGAAGATCCTCCATCGCCTCTGCGAATTCTTCAGCACTCGCGCTCTTTGTTATTATCTTCTCTGGATCCCTCAGCTCAGATACTCCTCTTGGATGTCTGCCATATACAATCTCAAATGGACTTTTCCCTGTGCTTCGATTCACCGAATCATTGTAAGCAAACTATGTCTGTGGCAACACATTTTCCCAGCTGCTATGGTGCTCCACCACTAAGCTCCTCAGCAAGTCTCCTAGACTTCTGTTGACCACTTCTGTCTACCCATCTGTCTGTGGATGATAGGCAGAGCTGAAAATTAAGTTAGTCCCCATCTTCTTCCAGAGTGTCCTCCAGAAATGTCCAATGAACTTTGTATCCCTGTCCGATACAATGCTTCTGGGTAAACCATGAAGTCTAACAACTTCCTTGAAAAATAAATTTGCGATGTGTGTCGCATCGCTGGTCTTCTGACACGGTATGAAATGTGCCATCTTTGAAAACCTGTCAACTACCACAAAGATGGAATCATGTGCTCTTTGTGTCCTTGGAAATCCTAGTAAAAAATCCATGTTGATTTCATCCCATGGCCTCTCAGGTATGGGTAACGATTGATAAAGACCTGCGTTCTACTTTCTGCCCTTCGAATGCTGACAAATTCTACACATGTCAACAAAATTCCTAACATATGTTCACATCTCTGGCCAAAATTATGCTTCGCTCAACTTTGCGAATGTCTTGTCGTGGCCAAAGTGCCCTGCTAATCCACCACTATGCTTCTCCTTTAGCAGGTTCTCCCTCATGGAGCAATTCGAGATGCATAATTGGTTTCCTCTGAACAACAGTCCATTCTGAATCATGTAATCCATCCACGGGCTTCTGTCTTTGAGAACTGGGTTCTCAGCTACCTCGTATGCCTCTGCAAAATCTGCATCACCTGCATACATGTCCTTCAGATTTTCAAAACCCAATGTCTTGACTTGGAATTCCTGCAGCAACAAACACTTCCTGCTCAAAGCATCAGCCACTTTGTTAGCAGTCTCTGAAATGTGTTTGATTACAAATGTAAAATTCTGCATGTATTCTACCCATTTTGCATGTTTTTGGTTCAGCTTCTCCTGCTGAGTTACATATTGCAATGCATGATTATCACTATACAGAACAAATTCCTTTGGAATCAAATAGTGTCTCCATTTCTTCAACGCCTGTATAATGGCATAAAATTCCTTATCATACGTGGAGTATTTCACCTTTGCTTCATCCAGCTTCTCGCTGAAATATGCAATTGGTATGTCCTCCTGGCTCAAGACCGCTCCTATGGCAAAGCCACTTGCATCACATTTCACCTGGAATGTCTTCTGAAAATCAGGCAACACCAACACCGGTTGCTCTGTGATCTTCCGCTTCAACAAACTGAAGCTCTTCTCAGCCTCTTCAGTCCAATGAAAAGATTTGTGTCTTTTCCTGACTATGTCCATCATTGCTGCGCTAATCCCACTAAAATTTCAGATGAATTTCCTGTAGAAACTCACCAGTCCATGAAAACTTCTCACCTCGAAAACATTTCTTGGTGATGGCTAATTCTTTATTACATCCACTTTACTTGGATCCATCTTCAATTCATTTTCCGATATGACAAACCCCAAGTAAATGAGTTCTCTCTTCATAAATGAAGACTTCCTCACATTGATCAACAACTTCTCTTGCTGTAGCTTCCTCATTACTGCAGCTAAATGCTTCAGATGTTCCTCTCTTGATTTTCTGAAAATCAATATGTCATCTAAATAAACAATGACAAACTTACCTATGAATTCTTTCAGTACTTCGCTCATCAGCCTCATGAATGTACTCGGCGCATTCGTCAAGCCAAACGGCATGACTAGCGATTCATATAACCCTTCGTTGGTCTTGAAGGATGTCTTCCACTCATCGCCTTCCCTCATGTGAATTTGGTGGTATCCGCTTTTCAAATCAACCTTTGAAAAGAAATTGGCTCCACTTAAACAGTCCATCAAGTCATCCATTCTCGGCAATGGGAACCTATACCTGATGGTGATCTTGTTAATGGCTCTGGAATCTATACACATTCTCCAGCCTCCATCTTTCTTTGGGCTTAGTACCGTTGGAACGACACACAGACTTAAACTTTTTCTGACTAGTCCTTTGTCTAATAGCTCTTGGACCTGCTTCTTAACCTCCTCGTTCTCCTGAGGCGTCAACCTGTACGCGGCCTTGTTTGGCAAACTTTCTCCCGGTACAAGGTCTATGTAATGACTTATGCTCCTCATTGGCGGCAACGAATGAGGTAATTCATCCACCACTATATCAGCAAACTCCTCAAGTAGTTTCTGAATTTCTTCCGGCAAATCATCCACTCTTGTGCTGGTTAAAATGATCTTAGGTTTTCTGACCACAAAGAATTGTGGATCTTCCTTCTTCTTTACTTCTGCCAGAAGTTCCTTCCCACTCATGAGAAGTACCCTGTTGTTTACTTCTGGTTTTTCCTCCTTATCTTTTATTGGAAGTAGCATGTGTGTTCTCCCATTCTTCTCTAGGGTATACGTATTCATTTTCCCATCATGAATTATGTTCCTGTCATACTGCCATGGTCTTCCCAGCAGTAAATGGAAAACATCCATAGGAATGACATCACATAAAATTTTGTCATTATATCCTCCTATTTTAATGTCAACTAAGCACTGTTTAGTGACACTCACCTGATGTCCCTTCTGTAGCCATGAAACTTTGTATGGACTCGGGTGATCAGTTGTCTCCAGCTCTAGTTTCTCCACCATCTCGATCGAAATGAGATTGTCGGTGCTTCCACTATCCACAATGACTTTGCATTTCCTGTCTTTGGTCTTGCATGCGGTTCTGAACAGTCTTCTTCTCTGAGATGTGTCCTCCATCTCCTTCTCGGGTGTTACGATAACTTTACGCATCATTAACGACCTTCCGTCTTCTGCATCTTCTACTTCACCAGCTCGCCTTTGTGCCTCGGCGATGTGAGATTCTCCTCCATCCTTCCTCCTATCTGGAAAATCAATTGCTTTGTGCCCATTCTTTCCACATGTGTAGCATGTGATGATTCCTCCTCTTCCTCTACCTCGCCCTCTGGTACGAGGAAAAGTGTTTGCATCAGCGTAATCTCCTCGCTGATCAAATTGTTGTTTTCTTTGTTTGGCATGTGGCCCTCGCTGTGAGGTTCCACCTCTTTCAACTGTACCCTGAGGTCTCTTCCACTCCTCCTTGGGCTTCTGGTATTTATCTTGGGAAACTGCCTTGCCTCTTGGCTGACTTCTGCCTCGGCCTCGCTGTGCTGGCTTACGACTTAGCTTTTCCTCGGCTTTCAACGCCATCTGATACGCATCCTCCACCATTCTGATGGTCCTCATACTCATCTCATCCTGGATGTCGTATCTTAAGCCATTCATATACCTGGCCACTTTTTCATCATCGCTCTCCTGATGACCTGCTCTGATATTGAGCTTGTAAAATTCCTCGGTATACTCCTTTACCATCATCAACTTTTGTCTCAGGTTCTGCATCCTCCTGAACAGTGTGATCTGATAATCCCTTGGGATGAATTTTGCCTTCATCTTTGTAATCATTCGATCCCAGCTTTTGATCTTTTGTTTCCCTTTGGAACGTCTATCTGCCTGAAGCTCGTCCCACCATAATGCTGCATGTCCTTTCAATTTCGTGACAGCATGTCTTACCTTTTTGTCCTCTTCGATATCATCATAGTCGAAGTAGGTATCAAGAGCTCTAATCCAATCCAACAGCTCTTCTGCATCCAGACTTCCTTCATAAGTTGGAATGTCCATTTTTGTCTTTGAACTCATCCGAGCGATGGCTTTGATCAATCTCTCATTGGCTGCATCTTTAGCTGCGACTTCTCCTTGTTGTTCAACTTCAGCTTCGCCTTCGGAGTCACTTAGATCTCCAGCATTGGCTGTGTGTCTCTGCACTGCTTCCATATCTTCCAATCTCGCTCTGAGATCACATATCTGCCTCTCCATTTCTGGGTTTCCTGTCGACCTACCTCTTCTTCGCATATCCCTATCCTCTTGATCAGGTGATTGCCTTTCTCTTCTGGGTGGCATGGTGAATTTTTTCCTCTCTCTTTGTCACAGAAAACAAAGAGTTCTTGCTCTGATACCACTTGACGCAGACGCCCCACCCGGCACACGTCCTCTCTCACCAGGACCTTCTTCTTCACAAGCCCGAAGAGCTAAAATACTCTTCTTATCCCTTATCAGGACTTCTCTGCACCCACAGGATGCTCTCCTGACGATCTCCCCTTACGTCTATTGGGAAATCGGGCCTCGCTGGATCGCAAGTCCTTAAAACAACGGAATCGGGTCTAACCAATCCCTGAATCCTGATGATCTGCTCATCCACGGCTTTCTTACCTCTGATCGGGAATTTACCCGTCGGGAAATCGGTATATACGAGGTCACTAATCCCTCACCTCGCAGATCCTCGATTCCCGATCTGTGATGCCACCTGTCCCCCTTTTTACTACACTCTGGGACCCACACACTGACCAATGGTTACGGAGGTATCTCCTTTCGCGACCTCGTAAACCTTGACGTGAATCTTTGCGCTCCCAACACACGAACCTCTGAATTCACGATATGTCGATGCCAACTATCCTCCACCTAGCACTGTGGCTGCGTGGTTATCACGCTTCGGAGTTTCAGAACTCCTACTACAACGATTCTCATGACACCGAGAATCCTGAAAGTCCGATCTCCGATGCACATGAGGATTAGCCCTTCCACATCACCACTCCTTCCCGCGTTATCGGGTATTGCGGGATCACGATTTCAAATGCAACAATTCCTTTGCATAGGAAAGTCCCGAATGACGAACCCTGACTCTCCGGGATCTCACGCCACGTATCCCCGCTGAGATCAATGGCTCTGATCTTCTCGGGAAATCGCTAATCACGATTTCGTTATATAAGAGTCCCACAACCACGGAAACCCCGATTTCCCGAACTCCGAATCTCCGGGGTCTTCCTTGCTCCTCCAGGCTTAAAACCTGCACAACTTTTCCGAGATCTGATGACTGTCGGGACTTCGCTAATCTCCCCTGCGAATCCTGACCATCGACTTCTCCTCCTTGAGGATTTTCTTGAAAATGACTAAGTGCTTCTGTCGAGACTTGTTCTCCAAGCCTGCGCTTGCAGCTCCTACTCGAAACCTTCCTTGACACGAACCTTCTACGCTCCCTTTCAATGATATCACAAGGGTTCTATCCCTCCTGAGCTTATTCACTCTGACTCCTTCAGAGGGACTTTGCGTGCACTCCTCGCGCTCGACGTCCAACAACCTCTCAATGTCGAACAATTGAGACTCTACGCACTCCCTGCAGCAGTAGTCATCTATCTCCTTCGCTCAGGCTAACAAATGAGTCTTTTCCTCTTCCTCCAACCTGCACACTTCCCTACATGGCTTCAACAACCCCTACAGCTTCTGTGAAAATGAGAATAAGTGTTAAACTATCGAGCTCTCATCAACGCACTCCCTGCGGATGAATTCAACTGCACTCTATGCAGGAATCTCCTGGCTCAGATAGAGAAACAATTGAAACTCATTCTCTTTCTCTCATTCAGACTTCAGTTTCAAACCCTAAAATCACATGCATAGCATATTCAAAGGAAATGCATAACCAGAAAACAAACATTCATGAGCATAAACACAATACACAAAGAATAGACACATAACCATGTAATTGAATCAAAGATTTCTTCTATTAATCCAATATTTGTACATGGATGTTCTCTACACAGTTCTCTTCTTTCTCCTCTATTCCTGAATGCTGTTGAATTGCTGAATAATGTTACAATGTACAAAGGAGGGTGTCTATATCCATTTTCCCTCTTCGAACTCTAAACTGTCTAATCTAGACTTAAACATCTATCTACCTGCATTAAATCTATTAAATGCCTTCTATCCAATTCAGACAAGAGCGTATGGCTCGAGGTCTGATACAACATACAAAAGGCGCTTCTTCATAAAGGATCATTTAAGACTTGCGCTGCAATCCCAAAGCATTTTCAAAAGTTTGGGTTTTGATTATCCTGCTGAACTTTCGCTTGATGTGTTGGCTTGCTTGCTGAGCTGGTGATGCTCCTGCATCAATTAGAATAGACATAGCATAGTTTTCCTTTACGCAATTTCCTTTCATAGATTAAAATGCAATTAAATTCCTTAGTTAGATAATGATGATCTCATTATGATGTTAATGGTTTATACATGAGTATGCAAGGTATTTAACATTACTTTTGTCATGACTAAATTTTTGTTGGATTGTTCAATACATACCTTTCATTTTTCCATTGAGATTAGTGTTGAGTTTATACCATTGGAATTGTCCTTTGTTGTCAAGTGTCATCGAGATATCATCCGTCACCACCGAAGGCATTCACACA
>SNQJ01S0063863.1:63475-77846 GCA_010110895.2 Picea sitchensis | reverse complement strand
TCATATAGTTATGCATCAAATAAACTTGGGTCCATTACCTAAACCTAGGTTCTCCAACTTTGCATGGTCACAACTCTCTAACCATGAGGAGTTATGTGATGTTCCACATACCACTGGAAATGGCATGACAAGCACTATCCATATAGGATAGTTTCCCTGACAAATTCACTATCATTCATCTCATTATTCCAAAATTATTCATGGGTTCTCTTACTCCGCAAAGCATCTTGCCGTGAGGGCTTTCACCATAAGGGGACCACTTTGGAGTTCATCCATATTTACTTCTTATCAACCATGACAAGACAATAATGAGTCATATTTACATCAAACAATCTTGGGTCCATTACCCAAAACTTTGTTCTACGGGGCTTTCTTCAAGGGTTGACATCAATGACAACCAACCTTAATCAACAAAAACACACTTAACATTGTGTCATCTCATGATTTCAAAAGCTGTGGTCTAAAATTATGAGAATTACAACACCCTCTTGTGTGCTAGGTTTGGTGATGGTGTGGGAGGTCTTTCTCTTGAGAATATAGCAAAGGCTTGGCTGGGTTTTCTTCCCTTTTTGAGAAGGGTTTCCCAGGATACTTCTTGTGTTCTTGTTCATGGTTATTCTTCATGTGATCTTGGTTTGATGCAGTAGTTATGGTTCAGTTTATGATAAATAAGAAAGAAAATTAAAAATGCATCATCTTACCATAAAATCAACATGGGATCGGAGCATGCTTGAAGGTGATCACGTGCACAGTAAAAATGGAAGGCATTCATGGAAGGATACCTTACTGATGGCATAAAGAAAAGAGGCTCGAACCTCTCCTTAAGTGGTAAAGGTTGATGCCAGACCTCCCTTAATTTTCTGTGGTAGAGAAGAGGCTGGCCGCAGGCCTCTAAGGTTGTCGCAGCCTAGAAGAAAGGTGCATGTGATATGAAGGAATAAGGCATACCTCTCCTCAACTCTGTGGTAAAATTTGAAGGGGACACAAATTTGAAGGTGAGCAAATTCTTGTGGTAAATCTCCTTAAAACTGGTTGTAGGCCTAAGACCTTGACCGAAACTTGTTTAAGTATCTTGGAAAGCATGGGAAGGAAACCACTTGTTATTTTGTGACTCGACCTACTAGAAAAGGTAGCTATTGCCTAAGAGAGGCCCAACATACTAGCTACAAGACTGTGTTATGAATTCTGGACAGTCTGAGGTAGCTGACAATCCAAGAGTTCTTGAGGCAGCCATAACCGTAGACTCAAAACAACTTTCAGATCAGTTTTAAAGTCAATCTCCGAGGTAAATTTAGGCATGCTTGGAGACCTATTCTAAGGAATGTTTTTAACCCAGTTGAGGGGTCTACTCCAACAAATATTTTGAGGCATATTTAAACTGTTCTATGGCTGAAAGATTGATCTTCTATGGAAACGACTAAGAGGATGTAATTTTTGTGCAAATGGTTGTTGGAAAACTCAATAGTTAAGGGTAAGTGTTGAAGCAGTGTTTAGGCAAAAGGTTGAGTGATTCTTCTTGACAATACAAATCCTATCACGAGGATCAAAATTAAACAGATATGAGGTTGTAATGAAGGGAAAAATCAAAGCAGTTTAGGACTGCTATAAGGGTAAACTTGAGGGCAAAATCTTTGGCTTTTGTGAACAACTGTGTTAGGGATTGTTACAACCACCCTAGCAGCAAAGTAAGGCCGACTATTAGGACTGTACCATCTAGTATAAACAACAAATTATAAATAGTAACAACTTCTGAGGTTGTAGCAGACTTTGGTCAACTCTTAAGGATGTTACACTCAACATAGTAACAACATATGTTGGGATAATCATGTGTGTAAATAGTGCGACAGTTTCTGGGCATACTCCAACGAAGTTTTGAGGTATATCTATGATGAATATAAAGTCTGTCTGCAGCACAAGTTTGGAAAGTTTTAAAGGGAGTTGCAGATTTATCTTTTGGCACAAGCAAGGAAGCTTGTCTAAATTCCATAGTATCTTTCTTCAGCTAAAATAGAAGAACTATTTAAGCAATAAATTTCACTACTCATCATGACATTGACAAGCAAGCATAATATTCATTGGTGTACACTCTCAGGTATGCAATTGTACATATTATTTGCATTATTGTCATGAGGGTACTTGCAGGAGGAAGGAAGCCTTGATACAATCATGGATCTAGAGGGATCTCAGTGCATTAAGAAGAATAACACACTAGAAGAGAAGACTCCAGGTTTGGTTGTTTGTAAATTATCATGCATATAACCTACATTTATAAGGTTTCTATATTATAAGTAGGTGTTGTAACTATAACAACAATCCTTAAAATGTTTTGATTCTAGAGAAGTAATCATGAATCTCCTCTAGGATATATTCTTGTCTTGGTTCCTTTCATTTGTTTCCTTGTTCCAGGAAGGTTAACAAAAAAGGAATATGCTTTTCCTTCAAGACTTTAGAGGGAGTTACTTGACTTAGAGGGAGTCAAAACTATTTGCAAAAAAGGAAAATACAAATACCTTCTCCCCTTCAACAGTTCAGAGGGAGACAATTATTGATCCAAATTGATCCATTTGTTCCAGTTGATATTCCCAAAGACTTTGCAATAGGCCATAAAAGGCTTGTTTGGGCTTGACAAACTCTACAAGAGGCAAAAAGACATGTGGTTGATGGAAGTTTCAAGAAATACAAAACGAGACTTGTAGTCAGAGGATTCTAACAATAAGAGGGAGTAAAATTATGATAAGACATATTGATCTAGTAGCCCAATGCACTTCCATCTGTACTACCATCCATGAGTTGGAAACTACATCAGATAGATGGATTCTTGATGAGTTTGGGTTTCAGAAAGGGTGTTGTTGATCCAAACCTATACTATTACATTATGGTGATGACAACCTAATTTTGATGACTTATTCATGAAGCCGTGTTGTTGGATACAAGAAAGCATTGGATTATGATTTAGAGATGAAGGATCTGGGTATGATGCACTACTTCTTGGGACAAGAAGTATGATAGAGGAAAAATGATATTTTTTTTAAGTCAAGGAAAATATATAGTGGGGATATTAAAGAAGTTTAGTGTGGCAGAATGCAAATCCAAGTCTACACTGATGGTGATGGATTTGATGAAAGAATAAATGATGATGATTTAGACGAGATTGATCCACATGTGTATCGACAACTGATTGAATCATTGATGTATCTGGTTAACACCATACCTGATATATGTTATGCAATGAATGTGCTTAGTAAATCCATGAGTCAACTAAGATAGACTCACTTGGTATTAGTAAAGCATGTATTGATATATATACGAGGCACAGTTGAATATGGCCTGAGATATACCTTCAGTGTGAACTTGAGTTTGCAGGGATATGCCGATACAGATTGGGCAGAGAGTACAGTGGACCGGAAGAGCACATCTGGTTGTTGTTTTTCCTTGGGGTTTGCCATGGTTTCCTGGTGTAGCAAGAAACAAAGCTCTGTGGCCTTGAGTATCGCAGAAGCAGAGCATATAGTATTAAGTGTGGCAGTTCGCGAAGCAGTGTGGATTCACAAGCCTCTGACAAATTTATTTGATCATGAGATGGATTATATTATTATAACCAAAGCTGTGTGAATCTCTTTGAGAACCTTGTGTTCGAAACACGTGGAGATAAAATATCATTATATTAGAGACATGGTGCAGAGGATAGAAGTACACGTGTAGTACCTTCCTACACATGTGGTGTAGAACCCCCTTCTCTCCTAAGGGCTGCGTGACCTCCCGGTCAGGATCTTCGATTCTGGAGTTAGGTGACTTGTTGAAACCTAAATAGTCTCATTCTGTGTTAACCACAAGTCCTCTCGGCTCCCTATGAAATCTCCACGACACCCGCGACCTTCCCTTTCGCACTCTATGGAAATATTAGAGTATTGGCGTTAGCACCTTTTCTCACGGCCCCTCCTATATGTGACCTTGGGTGATGATTCCACGAGACCACACGATTTCGGGCACGGCCACAAGCGGTTTGGGATCAAACCGCTTTTTAGCCTGCAATTCTCCCTGAGCCTCCATGTGTCCTCTTGGCGAAACCGCGGTTTGGATTGTGGCACACCTTTGATATTTTAACGTTCGCACAACTCCTATCCCCCCAATGCGAGATGACCATCGATCTCACAATATTGATGATGATTTCGAATGGACAAATGAGATCTATTCCTTGGGATCAACGGTTTATATTTCCTTCTCCCAGATCGATGACTGTGGTCGACTCAGAATTTCGGGCTTCGAAATTCTCAAGTTTCAAACTTTGTATTCCTTTGCAGGGAAATTTTTCGGAGCGGAATATCTACTGACACTTTTCCCCTTCAATCAATGGTTGTGATCTCTACAGGTCTCTGGACTTCGGGGTTTTGAAATCTCAAACCTCGTCTCCTTCCGTACTCCAGTCCCCCAGAGTTGACTATCTGCAGACACCTTTCCTGTTCAATTGACGGTCCTGCCTTCACTTCGGGTGTATGACCTTCCAACTCAGATCGATGGCCCTGTGGCCCTCCTCTCGATCAACGGTCAAGATCTCCTTAGGGTCTCCAGACTCTAGATATTTCAAATATCAAACTTCACCCTTGCACTAATTCTTTTGTCCAAAGGCTATAATCCACTGATGTGTGTCCACCTCAGTTCGACGACTGAGGATTAATTTGGGTCTTCACCCGAAGTGCATGGATATCTACCACACCCCCCTTAGATCTGACGACTATAAATCACTTCGAGTCGTTACCCGGAGTTCCCAGATCTTCCCCATGTCCCTTCCAAATCCAATGGCTCAGATTCACTTTGGGTCTTTGGGTCTTCAGGATTCGGCGATCTCAGTCCTCAAACTAAAACCTCACTACAATTTTCCTGGAGCTCGCGATCTGCTGATAGGTGTCCACTTACAGATCGAAGGCTCTCAACTCTTTGGCTCTTTAGTCTTCGGATGTTTCAATGCTTCACCTTTGCCTTCCTATAGATCTCACAACCCGCCGACATGTATCCCTCTAGATCTAATGGTCCATCTTCTCTTCGACTCTCCATATATTTTTGCTTTAGGAAACTCAAGTTTCAAACTCGCTTCCTTCCGAGCTCATGATATCTGACAAATCAGATTCGCTTGATCGATCGAACGACTGAGATTTCACTTCGGGAATACGAAACTCCAAACTTCAGAAGTTTCAAGTCTCAAATATTGGTGGGTTCTCTCTCCTATGTATACGAAGCATTAAAGCTCGTGTACCTTGTCTTGAATCATAAGGTTGTTGATCCTTGCACTGTGATCCAACAACCAATGTCACTCCTACTCTTGAGCTTTTGATCTCCTTGACTTAGAAGATTTTCTAATTGTTCGAAGGTTTCGAACCTTTGCTCCTCCGATGAGTCTGATTCTTGGATCTCATTAACACTTATGAAAAGTGTTATACCTTATGATATTTGTCCTTAAAAGGATTTCAAAGTCCCGCGCACACCTTGCATTTCAAGGATTTTGATAACTCAAATCCAAAGGATTTCTCAAAGATAAATTCCTCTCTCCCTCCTGGGTGTCCTCCTTTGGCTCTGTGCACAACTTACAACAGATTCTTACACGGGTTCGAGTTCCTGCGGATGACTGTGCACACCTTGCAGTAGTCACTTTGCACTCCTTGTAAAGGGAAAGTTTCATGCTATCTCTTCTGATCTTCAGAATGAAAACAGATCCCGTCAATGCACTCCTTGCGTTCTATGTGCACACCTTGCACTACTCGACAAAAGAGAAACAATTGAAACTTATCCTAACAATCATTGTTCCATTCACTCGTAACAAAATTTATTCATTCATTCATAGAAACACAATAACAGAGAATTGCAAACAGTTTCCACACCATGCATTGAGTCAATTTTTCTCTGTTATATTCAAAAGTGAAAATGGATACAACTGTAATAAAAAACAAAAACTGAAAACTCATAAATCTCCTACTAACTTGCAGCTAGCCTCATTTGGGCGTACAAAACCTTTATTTATCTCAAAGGGTTCTTAGGGTTCCCCCAGACTACTTGTCTACTCCAAAACCTAACCTAACAACTATCTTAGATCAGTCATATTCCAGAGCAGGATGGGAAACTCCCACTTCGCTTGCAATCATTCAAGCATGCTCTAGAATATTTTTCAGTGCTCGGTTCAGGTGTGCTTCAAAATATCTCCCAGCGCTAAGCTCAGGTGTGCTTCAAAGATATTCATCGTAACTGCCAACATTGATATTCCGAAAGATTCCCATGCACTGAGTGGTCCTTCTCCACGTGCTTTCCAATGATGCTCCTGCATCATACTCCCCTCGACAAAAATTCATGGAATTCTATCCATGAGATCTCGCACCAACTTTCCATGCTTCTGGATAGCAGCTTCATTTTCCCAACTGGAATATTCTATTGTGTGTCCCTTCCACTTGACCAGATATTCAAAATAGGTCTTCCTTCTGGTATTCTTGCCAATCCTTTGATAAAAAATCTTCTCCATCTATGGTTTTTCGGCTACAAGCATTTGTTTCTCCCACTGAATTTTCTCTCGATCTTCTGATCCCCCTGTGTCATCCTTTATGTAAGGATACAAGTCTGAAAATTTGAATATGGGCGATATTCCCACATCATCTGGCAACTCAATCTCATAGGCGTTTGCATCAAACTTCCTCAAGATCTTACATGGTCCTATATTCTTCATCTTTAACTTGTTATATATTCCCCTAGGGAACCTTTCTTTCCTGAGATGTGCCAGAACCTGATCTCCTACTTCAAATTGAAGTTCTCTGCGATGTTGATCAGCTATGCGCTTATACTCCTGGTTAGAACTCTGTAACTGTCCTCTGATCTGGCTATCGAGCTTCTGCATTTCTGCAGCAAAAATATTTTGCTCTAGCGCTCCTAATCTCACTCTGTTCCAAGTCTCTCAACTCAGATACTCCCTTGGGTTTCACTCCATACAATATTTTGAATGGGCTCTTTCCAGTGCTCCTGTTCGGTGAGTCATTGTATGCAAATTCTGCTTGGGGCTAAATCCGATCCCACTGATTATGATGCTCAGTGACCAAACTCCTCAATAAATTTCCCAAACTTTTGTTTACCACCCTAGTCTATCCATTTGTCTGAGGGTGATAAGCTGATCTGAAGGACAAATCTATCCCCAACTTCTTCCACGGTGTTCTCCAAAAGTGACCAACAAATTTTGTGTCTCTTTTCGAGACAATTCTTCTGGTTAGGCCGTGAAGTCTCATAACTTCCTTGAAAAACAGATTTGCAACATGTGTTGCATCACTGGTCTTCTGGTATTGGATAAAGTGTGCCATCTTTGAAAATCTACACACCACCACAAATATGGAATCAAATCCTCTTTGTGTTCTTGGCAGTCCCAACACAAAATCCATGCTTATTGCATCCCAAGGCCTCTCTGGTATTGGAAATGGTTGATACAATCCAATGTTCTGTCTTTTTCCTTTTGCATGTTGGAAGATTATACATCTATTTACAAACTTTATCACTTCTTTTCTCATACCTGACCAATAGTATGAACTTCTCAACTGTGCAAATGTTTTATCATGGCCGAAATGTCCAGCCAATCCTCCACTATGCTTTTCCTTCAAAAGGTTGTCCCTCATTGAGCATTTTGGTATGCACAACTGATTTCCCTTGAACAACAATCCCTCTTGAATCATGTACTCTGTCCACTGGCTTATGTCTCTCAGCACAGGATTTTCACATGCTTCATATGCTTCCTTGAAATCTCTATCATTACAATACATGTCCTTAAGGTGTTCAAACCCAAAGGTCTTCACCTGAAATTCCTGCAGAATCAAACATCTTCTTCTTAATGCATCAGAAACTTTGTTAGCATTCCTGACAATATGTTTTATGACAAAAGTAAAATTCTGCATAAACTCAACCCATTTTGCATGCCTCTGATTCAATTTTTCCTGTCTGGTTATGAATTGTAAAGCCTGGTTATTGCTATACAAGACAAATTCTTGTGGGACAAGGTAATGCCTCCACTTCTTCAAGGATTGAATTATGGCATAAAACTCCTTATCATGCGTGGAGTACTTTCTCTTGGTATCATTAAAATTCTCACTGAAATAGGCAACAGGTCTATTATCCTGACTCAAAACTGCTCCTATTGCAACTCCACTTGCATCACATCTCACCTGAAATGTCTTTTCAAAATTCGGCAAGACCATAATTGGTCATTCTGTTATTTTCTCCTTCAGTATATTGAAGCCCCTCTTGGCCTCCTTTGTCCATTTAAAAGACTTGTTCTTCTTCTTCACTGTATCCATCATGGGTGCACAAATTCCACTGAAGTCTCTAATGAACTTCCTATAGAATCTTGTTAATCCATGGAAAATCCTTACCCCAAACATACTCCTTGGTGATGACCATTCTTTGATTTCCTTCACCTTCTATGGATCCATCTTCAGTTCATTTGAAGAGATCACAAAACACAAGTAAATGATCTCTATCTTCACAAAAGAGGACTTCTTTAGATTTATCAACAACTTCTCCTTATGTATTCTCCTCATCACTAGTGTCAGGTGTCTCAAATTCTCCTCTTTAGTCCTGCTAAAGATCAGTATATCATCCAAATATACAACTACAAAATTGCCAATGAAATCTTTCAATATTTCATTCATCGGCCTCATAAAAGTACTTGGGGCATTTGTTAATCCAAATGGCATAACAAGCCACTCATACAAACCTTCATTTGTCTTAAAGGTTGTTTTCCACTCGTCACCTTCTCTCATCCTAATCTAGTGATATCCACTTTTCAAATCTATTTTGGAAAATAAATTTTCTCCACTTAAACAATCCATTAAATCATCCATTCTTGGTAAAAGAAATATATACCTAATAGTGATCTTGTTAATGGCTCTTGACTCTGTACACATTCTCCATCCTCCATCCTTCTTTGGACTCAACACAATTGGTACTACACACAGACTCAAGCTCTCTCTGACCAAACCATTTTCTAACAATTCCTGGACTTGGTTCTTCACTTCCTCATTCTCTCGAGGTGTCAATCTGTATGTTGCTTTGTTTGGCATACTTGCTCCTGGTATCAAGTCAATATGGTGGCAAATATTTTTGATGGGTGGTAATGAGTTAGGCATCTCATCCACCACTATGTCAACAAAATTATCTAACAATTCCTTAACTTCTTCAGGAAAATCATCCATTGTAGTACTTGTAAGGATAACTCCGAGTTTCCTCAGCACAACGAACTGCATATCCTGTTCTCTCTTGACTTCTTTCAGGAGTTCCTTCCCACTCATGAGAAGTATGCTTGGGATGGCTTCCTCTTTCACTTTATTCTCCTCTATTGGCAGCAACATGTGTGTCCTACCATTCTTCTCCAAGGTGTATGTATTATTCCTCCCATCATGAATGGCATTCCTGTCAAACTACCATGGTCTTCCCAACAAAATATGGCATACATCCATGGGAATGACATCACATAGAATTTCATCTCTATATCCTCCTATATTAAATTCAACCAAGCATTGTTTAGTAACCATTACCTGGTGTCCTTTCTGCAACCATGAGACTTTGTATGGCTTTAGATGTGCAGTTGTCTCCAACTCCAATTTCTCCACCATATCTATGGATAATAAGTTATCAGTGCTCCCACTATCAATTATCACCTTGCATTCTTTGTCTTTATCCTTGCAAGTTGTCCTAAAGAGACTATTCCTATGCACTAGATTCTCAACTTATGCCTCTGGGTTTAAGAGAACCTTCCTCAACATCAAGGATCTTCCATCCTCTGCTCCTTCTGCTTCAACATTTCCTCTCTGTGCTTCTGAAATGTGAGCCTCACCTCCTCCTTCTTTATTTTTCTCGGGACATTCCCAAGACATGTGACCTATCTTTCCACAGGCATAGCATCTTACTTCTCCTTCTCATCTTCTTCCTCTTCCTCTAGAATAACTTCTTCCACCACCCTATCTTCCTCGGGAAATTCCTCCTATTTCTGAGTGATTGTGTGGTTTCTCATTCTCATCCTTAGACTTATGTGCTATGTCATGGGTAACTCCCTTGTTTTTGTTTGGGGCTGGGATTTTACCTTTTCCTCATTGGCTTTGTTTTCTGGCCAAATTCTCCTTTGCCTTCAGCACAAACTGATAAGCATCCTCCACTATCCTTACTGACATCATGCTGAGATCATCCTGGATTTCATATCTCAGGCCATTTATATATCTAGAATAATTTTCTTCATCTTTCTCCCTTTGTCCATTTCTGATGTTCAGTCTGTAGAACTCCTCTATGTACTCCTTAACTGTCATCCCCTTCCGTCTCAAGTTCTGCATCTTCTTGAATAGATTGATCTGATAATATTTGGGAATGAACTTAGCCTTCAACTTGGCTACCATTCTATCCAAATTATTTATCTTTTGTTTTCCTTTGCTTCTCCTCTCAGCTTGTAGTTCATCCCACCATAGCACTGCATGTCCTTTTAGCTTCGTGAACACCTGTTTCACTATTTTCTCTTCATCGACCACTTCATAGTCGAAGTGATTATCCATGGATATTATCCAATCCAGCAGCTCTTCATCATCTAAATTTCCTTCATTCATTGGGACCTCTATATTGGATCTGCCTCCCAATCTAGAAAATGCTCTCAGCCAGCGTTCTTTGACAACATACTCTCTTGCAGCTTCTTCGACAACATTCTTGCCCACAGCTTCTTTTCTCTCTACATCGATGATGTCTCCAACATCAGGTGATCTTCTCTACACTGCCTCCATTGCCTCTAATCTTACACGAAGTTCTCACATCTCCCTTTCCAATACTCGATTGGCCAAAGGTGGTTCCACTCATCTCCTCGGTGTCATTGTGTTGACTTTCTGTCACACACAGAGTACAACTTTGAGTTAGTTTTGTCTCCTCTCCTTTTCCTTCAGTCTTCAAGAAAACATTCTGCTCTGATACCACTTGGTACAAACCCACTTTCTCTCCTAAGGGTTGCACGACCTCCCGATTAGGATCTTCGATTCTGGAGTCGGGTGACTCGCTGAAACATCATGGGTCTTATTCTGTGTTAACCACATGTCCTCTCGGCTCCCTGTGCAAGTTGCATGACACCCACGACCTTCCCTTTCACACTTTGCGGAAATCTCAGAGTATCGGCGTTAGTGCCTTTTCTCTCAGCCCCTCCTAGATGTGAACTTGGGAGATGATTCCAAGGGACCACACAATTACAAGTGTGACCACAAGTGGTTTGGGATCAAACTGCTTTTCATCCCGTAATTATCCCTGAGCCTCCACGTGTCCTCTTGGAAAAACCGTTGTTTGGATTGTGACCCGCCTTCGATATTTTAACATCCACACAACTCCTATCCCCGCAATGCGAGATGAGCATCAATATCACGATCTTGATGGTGCTTTCAAATGGATGAAGGAGATCTATTCCTTGGGATCAACAGTTTGTATTTCCTTCTCCCAGATTGAGGATTGTGGTCGATTCAGAATTCTGGGCTTTGAAATTCTCAAGTTTCAAACCTTGTATTCCTTTACAGGGAAATATTCCAGAGTAGAAGATCTGCTGACACTTGTCCCCTTCGATCAACAACTATGATATATATGGGTCTCCAGAATTTGGGGTTTTGAAATCTCAAACCTCGTCTCCTTCCATACTCTAGTCCCCCAGAGCTGACGATCTGCAGACACCTTTCCTGTTCAATTGATGGTCCTGCCTTCACTTCGGGTGTATGACCTTCCAACTCGGATCGATGACCTTGTGGCCCTCCTCTCGATCAATGGTCAAGATCTCCTTCGGGTCTCCGGACTCCAAAGATTTCAAATCTCAAACTTCACCCTTGCTCTAATGCTTTTGTCCGAAGGCTATAATCTGCTTATGTGTGTCCACCTCAGATAGACGACAAAGGATTACTTCAGGTCTTTACCCAGAGTGCATGGATATCTACCATGTCCCCCCTTAGATCTGACGGCCATAAATAACTTTGGGTCTTTACCTAGATTTCCCAGATCTTCGCCATGTCCCTTCCAAATCCGATGGCTCAAATTTAGTTCAGGTCTTTGGGTCTTCGAAATTTGGTGATCTCAGTCCTCAAACTGAAACCTCGCTACAATTTTCCTAGAGCTCGCGATCTGCTGACAGGTATCCACTTATAGATCGACGACTCTCGGCTCTTTGGCTCTTCAGGCTTCGGATGTTTCAATGCTTCACCTTTGCCTTTCTCTAGATCTCACGACCCACCGACACATATCCCTATGGATCTAATGGTCCATCTTCACTTCGACTCTCCGACTCTTCACGCTTCAGGAATCTCAAGTTTCAAATGCACTTCCTCCCGAGCTCACGATATCTGACAACTCAGATTCACTTGATCGATCCAACAACTGAGATTTCACTTCGGGAATCCAGAACTATGGACTTCAGAAGTTTCAAGAATCAAATCTTGGTGGGTTCTCTCTCCTATGTATATGAAGCATTAAATCTCTTGTACCTTGTCTTGAATCAGACGACTATTGATCCTTGCACTGTGATCCAATGGCCAATGTCGCTCCTCCTCCTAGGCTTCTGATCTTCTTGACTTAGAAGATTTTATATGTGTTCGAAGGCTTCAAACCTTTGCTCCTCCGACAAGTCTGATTCTTGGATCTCGTTAACATTTATGAAAAGTGTTATCCCTTCTAAGATTTGTCCTTAAAAGTATTTTGAAGTCCCGCGCACACCTTTCATTTCAGGGATTTCGATAACTCAGATCCGAAGGGTTTCTCGAAGAGAAATTCCTCTCGCCCTCCTAGCATCCTCCTTTGGCTCTGTTCACACCTTGAAATAGATTCTTATGTAGGTTTGAGTTCCTGTAGATGACTATGCACACCTTGCAACAGTCACTTTGCACTCCTTGCAAAGGGAAAGTTTTGTGCTATCTCTTCTGAGCTTCGGAATCGAAACAGATCCTGTCAACGCACTCCTTACGTTCTGTGTGCACACCTTGCACTACTCGATAAAAGAGAAACAATTGAAACTTATCATAACAATCACAATTCCATTCACTCATAAATACATTTATTCATTCATTCATAGAAACACAATAACAAAGAATTGCAAACAGTGTCCACACCATGCATTGAGTCAATTTTTCTCTGTTATATTCAAAAGTGAAAATGGCTACAACTGTAATAAAAAACAAAAACTGAAAACTCATTAATCTCCTACTAACTTGCAGCTAGCCTCATTTGGGGGTACAAAACCTCTATTTATCTCAGAGGGCTCTTAGGTTTCCCCCCAACTACTTGTCTACTCCAAAACCTAACCTAACGACTATCTTAGATCAGTCATATTTCAGAGTAGGAGTGGAAAATCCCACTTCGTTCACAATCATTCAAGCGTGCTCCAGAATATTTTTCGATGTTGGGTTTAGGTGTGATTCAAAATATCTCCCGGCGCTGAGTTCGGGCGTGCTTCAACGATATTCGTCGTAACTGCTAGCGTTGAGATTTCAAAAGATTCCCATGCACTGAGTGGTCCTGCTCCGCGTGCTTGCCAACGATGCTCTTGCATCAACATGAGCATATTGCATATATATTCACCAAACTTCTTGCCAATACAAAGTTTGAGTACTTATGTGAGAAACTGAATTGGTGGAGAATACCTCTCTAGTTGAGAGGGAGTGTTGATGACTACACCCAAGATGAAGTTCAAATACTTCTGTGCGAGACTTGGCCTGATGGAGAATGCCTCCCTAGCTGAGAGGGAGTGTTGATGATTACAGTTGCATGAGACATCCTCTAGGACACATACTGAGTAATTTATCCTGAGAGAAATCCCATGAGTTGGGTGTGCCCATGAGCTAGGTGTGTGGTTCCTATCTGAGACAAAGAAGGAATGTTGTGTGTGCCTATGTGGGGTGAGGAAGCCCATGATTTGGGTGTATGGTTCCTCTTTGAGATGGAGATGGAATGTTGTGAAGGATCCCATGTGTTGGGTTTACTGGTCTCCTCTGTCCAAATATTTGATATGATACTCCAGATGATTCTCATGTGTAACGCAATGAGAAAGAAGATCTGTTGAGTTGGACGTGCCTGTGGCTGAGCACATGTGAATGTGTGGAAAATCCCATGAGTCGGGTGCATCGTTCTGAGACAGATATGAAGCAATGTATTGGCCTCCTTTGTGCAATGAGTTGAGATGATGTGATACTCTAGATAATTCTCTTTTGTAACGCAGTGAGAAATAAGATCTGTTGAGTTGGGCATGACTGTGGTTGAGCACAGGTGAACGTGATCCTAGTGGCTGAGCACTAGTGAGTGTGTGTTGGAAATACTAAAAACAACTGAGAGGGGGGGTGAATCAGTTGTTTATGAGCTTAAA
>SNQJ01S0063863.1:31448-63465 GCA_010110895.2 Picea sitchensis | reverse complement strand
GAGCTCCAACTCTCTGGTTTCTCTAGCACCCACTAGAAGGAAGCACCAACTCCCTAAGTATTCCAGCACCAACTAGATGGAAGCACCAACTTCCTGAATGTTCCAACACCAACTGGATGGAAGCACCAACTTCCAGTTACACAGGCCCCAATCTGTATAACAGAGAACACTTGTTTTCCCTAGCACCACCCTGCCACCCTTGTTTCTCTGGCTACAGCCAGATGGAAGCTACAACTTCCTGTGTTCAAGCCCCCACTTGAAATTATGAGGACAATAGTCCTCCCAAGCTCCTCCCAACCTCCCTATAAAATTAAAGGATGAATACACATACAATTTATGCAGATAAATCACTTCTTACCATTCTTTTTCTGTTCTGTAATTCTTCTCTTTCTCTATCCATCTAGCAATTCTCCTCTGCATCACATTGTTCTATCATTCTCCTCTTCTTCTGCTTGCTCTATCATTTTGCTCTGCTTCTGTCGTTCTGCTCTGCATTTCATCTCATTTTGTACCTCAGGTCAAATGTCACACCACACATCTCTTTCTTACTGTTTCATTCTTTTTCCATACAGAACCGCCAACACGACACATTTTGTTTCATCTCCTTTTATACATACGGGCACAACGTTTCAACTTCCCAACTCCTTGGGAAAAATGACGACAACTGTCCAGCCAACTGAAACGCCAAATTATCAACAACTAATTTGCAATCATGAGTTTTACTAACAGATTTGTAAGTGAAAGTGTTAAGTGTGTGTGGAAGAACAGTAACCCTCCGATCAATTCAAGACTTTATCCGCACCGTTGGATAATCTTCATTATTCTTTCCTTTTAAATCGGGTTTCGGCATTCTTCATGTTCAATGTTCTTTTCACTTATAAATCCCGATACACAAAATTCCATATATCGGTCAAATCAACGACCCAGGTGCAATCTTGACTCAATGGCTACGATTGTGTCACGATATCGCATATCGCGATTTAGGCATTGTTGCAGTGTGTTCTTGTCTTCTTGATATCGCGATTCATGAAACTTCGATGTGGAGTATGATCAACGGTCTAGGTGCGATCTTGACTCAACAGTTGCGATTGAATCGCAATATCGTGTTTCGCGATTTCAGAAGTCTCGTTGTATTTGTTCACTTGCCATTCCATGTTGCACGATCTAGAATCAACGGTCTAGTTCAAAGCCTGATCTGATGGCTCAGATTACATCGCAATTTCTCATATCGTGAAATTGGCACTCCTGATGTCAAGTGACTTTGTCACTTAAAAGTTCTAATCCCCGATGCCGATGCGCCCCTTTCCCCACGCTAGCCCTGTTGGCAATAGGCCTTGGCCCTTATGACTGTCAACACATGACCTCGGTCAAACCTCTCATCGGGGTTTCGACATTTTCTATGTCACCATGCACATGCCTACGGAATTCCTGATGCTCCGATCCCCGATTCTCTGATGAAGGAAATCAACGGTCCATATCTCATTCTTGCTTTAACGGCTGCGATTAAATCGCGAAATCGCATATCGCGATTTCGGGGTTTTCCTTGTCAAGTGAATGGGACATTTCAAAGTCCCGATCCCTGATTCTCCGATGAAGCCTCCTGTCGAGCTTCTCCCAGTGGCGTCCGATCGCTGCCACACTTATTTCCCTTGTAGCTTCTGCAGATCTGACGGCTGACGGGTGTCTGCTTCCGATCTGACGACTCAGATCCTCTCTCCGACAAGAGATGTAAACTACGGTCCAAATTCATTTTGGATTCAACAGTTACGTTTGAACCGTGATCTTTGTTGCAATCTAACTGATACAAGCCCATCAATGACAACAACCATTCGTTGTCTACAAGTTTTCCATCAATGACAACAACTATCAACATGCATTCGTTGCTTGTTCAATATTTGCCAACAGTGTGGTTCTCTTATGAGACATAGTGGGATAGAGATGTGGGCATCCCTGTGGTTGAGCACAGATGGATGTGCCCCTAGTGGCTGAGCACTAGTGGGTGTATGAGATCCATTTCTATATTGTCCAAGAGTCATAATTACCTGTAACCCTATTTGTGATGTAAAGGGTACATGTCGGCCCCACCATAATGTAAAAGATAATTAATATGGTCATTATTAATTATATTTTGAGTTATTAAGGTCAGCCCTATTGTGCCAATAGACACATCATTTGATGTGATAAGTCTTATATAAATAAATGTGAATCCCCATTGAGGAAAGACACTTAACATTGTGTCATCTCATGATTTCAGAAGTTGTGGTCTGAAATTATGAGAATTACAACACCCTCTTGTGTGCTAGGTTTGGTGATGGTGTGGGAGGTCTTTCTCTTGAGAATATAACAAATGATTGGTTGGGTTTTCTTCCCTTGTTGAGAAGGGTTTCCCAGGATACTTCTTGTGTTATTGTGCATGGTTATTCTTCATGTGATCTTGGTTTGATGCAGTAGTTATGGTTCAGTTTATGCTAAATAAGAAATAACATTAAAAATGCATCATCTTACCATAAAATCAACATTAACTCCCAAACCTTCGCTTTCTACGAAAATATCCTCATATTCATTTCCAACAACTGTACCATGTTATCTAATGAAAAATCCTTAAAAAATTCCATGTAAACTTCAATCTCAAATTTGCTGAAGTGTTGCCTCCATGACCCAACTTCAAAACACATTCTAGTTGCTGTTGTAAGTTTGGTTTCTGAAGAAAGATAGAAGTCAAAACATGAAGAGAAAAGTAAGTAGTCTTGTTTCCAATGGAACATTGATTTCAAAATTTTCTATCACCCATTCTAGAAAATCACAAAGTGCTTCCAATCCTTCCACCGTGGACATTTGGGAATATGTATTCCTACACAAAATTTTGAAGAATCAACAGGTTCCTAAATTTTGCCATAAAATGAAAAGGGAAGAAGACCTAATAATCATTTGGAGTTGATCTTTGTTTTTCCATATTTACTAGTTGATTTTCATGGAAAAAAATTATATCCAAGTTTCTTGAAGAAACATCATACCCAACTTGATTACTAACATGCTCCTTCATGGATATGGGACTGAAAATATCAGTGCATTGTTCATAGTATTCCCTATCTATGTTCATGAAATGACTTGTGGCTTGAGAATGGTTTTCTCCTAAACCTGAGTCATTTTTAATTTGCCAACTTCTTTCCCTTTCATTCTCATAATTATGTTCCAATTTCACTTCATTAATTTTGTCACAAGCCTATTGATTTTATGCATTTGAATTCCCTTCAAAAATAACACAACATTATGAAAAATGCCTATGTTCATGGAAAAAGATCAGTTCTATTGGGAAGTGAGGCACCTCAATTATGTTAATTCCTTAATGACCATAAAAAATATCAATGCAAAGTTCATGCATTGATGAGCCATCAAGGGAAATTTCATACCTATATTCTACCCATGACTAGTTGACAAACTTTAAGGAGTTTTCATTCACAAAATCTGGGCACAATTCTTCTTCTAGAATAGACGGCGCATCATCATAATTTGAAAGACAATTTGAAGTTTTGAATTATTTGAAATTTGTGTACATGTGGCCTGAAATCCCAAAGACAATTGGTATTGTGTAATTTTAAGATCTCAACAACAACCTGAATGATGATTGAATATATTCTACACATCCTACAAACCTACTATATATTTGAGGGAAATATCATTAGAAGCCTTATCACAGGGTCTACACATCCTACGCATCTCTTTCTCCTCCATTATCATCTTGATATTATTAGGGTAACACCTACTCTCCTTTTTTTCTTCCCCCCTTCCATTTTTCTAGTCCCCTAATCATAGCCTATCATACCTTTATTACTCATGTCTCTTCTTTACCTTATCCTTAATATGCCTAGGGAAAGGTTTTCCTCTCTTCCTTGTCTTATATTTTCTCTTATTGACCACCTATTTCCTTGATCCCTTCATATTTGATTGTCTCCCTTTATTTCATTGTCTTGATTAGGGATAAATTCAAGATGACATTCCTTAGTTGATACTAGTCACCACTCGCTTGTTATCTTCCCTAAGAGGTTATCTTTGGTGGTTGCATCCTGTAGCCTATAACTATAAGGTCACATTCATTTCCATGAAATTTCCTTCCTCTCAAGACTCTCCTCCTACCTTCTATGGTTCTTACTTAACGTTGTTTCCTTATGTTCTTTTTCCATCCCCATGCTAACATATTCACCTCATGCCTTCAACGGTGCCTTTCTAGAATCAATGGCACATGCCCTCACTAATGTCACCTTACAATTAATAATAGTTCCTTCAATGGTTCCTTTCCAAAATATTGATAATATCACCTCACCATCATCAATTCCTTTGATGGTTCCTTTTAACATCATCACTTAATGTCTTCATTCATGTCACCTCACGATAATTCCACCTCTAATTCCCTCATGAGTAGTAGGCTAGAATTTCCAAATTTCACCCTCCCTCATAATAGTTGTTTCCTCTCACCTCTCTTTCCTTCACTAGTTCAACCCTAATGTGGTATCCTCTCACCTCTCATCTCCTCTCTATTTCACCCTTTCTTGAATTTTGTTCTCTCATGGTAATTGTTGTCATTATCCCTTCCCTACTTAAGGAAATTTTTTAACCTTTGTTTTGTAGGAACACAGATTTCTTGGGTACTAAGATCACCATGTTTACACCTCTTGTGTATTGGCAAGGTTAAGAATTTTCATAGAAAATCAAAATTTGAAATCCTTATGTGACATTCCTCTTATGAAACAAGGGTTTGTATCATTTTTTCTTTATTACATTGTTTTTTCAGTGTTTGACGTGAACACATTTATTCACAACATGTGGGTTCATAATTAAAAAAACATCTTTATGAATGAACATGATAAAATATTGATCAACAAGGTGAAGCCCCCGTGATCCTTGTGAATATTTAAGATGTGCATGGTGGTATCTATAATCATAAAAGTTTAATATGTTAGAAATGATGACATTTGATTCAATGTTGTATAGGTGTAATAAGTGAACTATGACATTTGCATAGTATTTTTAAAATTTGGGTCATTTTGCTTCCATTTATCTGGATAATTAGCTCATACTTTTTTTCATTAGAAGTGCACACATAGTAATCTATCAAGAAATTGTTTATTTGCTTAAAACCTCTTGATCCTTCCCATAGCTAGTTTTCATCGAAGTTGAAATTCTTGCATTTCATTTTCCTCTTGCATGGTTTAAATAGTCGAGTTGAAACACCATCAGTTTCACGACCACTCCTTTGAGTAACAACAACCTAAAATCAAGCGCTAATTATAATTTATCTGGCAACTTTTCTAGGGCTCTTCAAACCCATATTAGCTTAGGTGTAGAGCTTTAGAATAGGATTGTGAGAATAAAATTTCAAAGCTGCTAAACAAACATAAAGCTTTGAGTTAGGGAGTGAAATTCAGTTGCTATATCACTAACTTTGGGAAGCCCTTCTAACAGAAGGTTTAAGCACGAGGTCGCATTGGGACTGACATAGTAATCAACCCTGCTTTGTTAGTCTCGGTGTCAACTGTCGACTGTCCCCCCTCTGCTTTGGTATAGTAGGTGGTCCCATAGAGGCCATAATCTTTTAGAATTCCTACACAAGGTGACAGCACAGGGAAGGTGGTGTTGTACCTGGGATCGATGTTGGCTAGACTCACTCTAACTCCTTAGAGGGTTTCCCACTGCTCGGTGAGGTAACTTGCACCAGGGCATTAGTTCGTTAAGCAGGTTGTCAACATAAATTTCCCACCCGCTGAAACTCATCCCCTTCGCGCATTGATCCTGCGACGTTGGATTCCATCACCAACTAGCACTTCTTTGTGAGAAGGTTCGTTTGCATGCTTGACTCCTAGATTAATTAATGTGCATTGTTTTTTCTCCTTAGTTGGCCTTAGGATTGAGTTTGTGTCTAATGGCATCAGTTTTGGGGTAATTCCTCATTTGATCAATAAAACATATGGATACCATTAAAATAAAATGGAATAAAGAGGTAAAAAATAGCTCATACCTAACTTGCGTCTTATAATTCTCCAACATTGTTCTTTACACTTAGTGAAACAAACACCAAATGGAATGGTTTACACAAGGTCATGACCGACAAAGCTCCATCTAATGCAAATGAGAAATGTGATTGGAGAATTCAAAATATTATCATAAACCCACATCTCACATATTTGTACATGCACCATGGATTCATAATCTTTCATGAAGAGGTTCGGGAGAAATGCCTCCATGCAAAATTGTCCACATAAGAATTTTCCATGTCCTTGATGGAAATATATAAAATTCCCTTGAAGATATTTTAGTATTTGTCCTGCTTAAAAAGGATGATCCCATTCTAGAAGTGGTCAAAGACTATTTCTATCTCTTTGTCCAAATGAAAGTCATGTTACACATGAATGACAGTATCATGCAAGTTTTTAAAGTTTTTTACAATGCATATTGCACATTTCTGCCAACCCTGTTTCTCCCCATGCGTATTTTTTTCCATCAATATCAATATCATTTGTTTATGAAATAAATTTATCATTTCTCATATTACCATGCACTGTGTTATGCAAACATGGGTGATCAATATGAAGTTGGAAAAAATATCCATAAGAATGACATCTTGTCTCACAATAATGTATAACACCCTGCTTATTTGTATGAACATGGGGTCCTTCATGGATCCTCTTAAAGGATCGTACTGGCACACAACAATTCTTTCGTAGACCTTTCTACTCTCATACATCATCATAATCTAAAATACCCTCTACTCCCTAGGAACTTCTTTGTTTGGTGAACTAATTACGTAAACTTATTACAGTTAGGCGACTTCTTAAAAAATTCACAAACTTCCCCACATGTGTGGTTTCTCATTTTACAATCATGGGGACCTTCATTCCTTGCCAATTATTTTCATTCCTCAACTGAATTCTCTACTTCCTCCATGGTGTAGAAGGTACATTTTTCTAAGCACACATGGCTACCCATGCAAGAATGAGAGGAGACATGGTGTTTTTCATGCATACATCTACAAATGCATTTAGATCATTTACATTCTCAAAAATACAACCTTTTCTTCATTTCTGCGATACCCACAACAACCTTTAACTGTAATTATTGCACCTCATTAGCACTGGAAAAATCCACAGTGTTTGATATCAACCACTATTGAACTCACTTTTTCCTTCGATAAGTTAATGCACCCAAAAATATTTAAAAATTATAGTGCCACCATTCAACATCATTTCCTTTTCTTGGCACAACACTATCTAATCTCATACTTGAAATACCCTCTATTCCCTAGAAACTACTTTGTTTGGTGAACTAATTCAGTAAAAATATTGCATATCATAGGCACCTTGCATTTGTCAAGGAACACATGCTCATTCCCACATATTAGATGCTCTACATCAGGATTTATCTCATGAAAAGGGTCCTTGTGACCACATGCAAGCATGCCTATCATGATCCCCAAAATCAATTGGGAAATTACACCGAAGTTTTGCAAATGGGAAGAGAAAAAAAAATCGTACGCATATGTTGAGGAGAATTGCACTTGTGTGGATCCTCATGCCCAATATGGATAGAACAAGACTTATTATAGCTGGATGAATTCTTAAAAAATTCACAAACTTCCCCACAAGTGTGGTTTCTCATTTTATAGTCATGGGGACCATCATGCCTTGCCAAATATTTGCATTCCTCTACTGAATTATTTGCTTCCTCCATGGTGAAGAAGGTACATTTTTCTAAACATACATGGCTACCCATGAAAGAATGAGAGGATACATGTATTTTTTCATGCACACATCTCCAAAATTATTTAGATAATTTACACCTGCGAATAGACAACCTTTGCTTCATTTATGCAATACCCTCAACAACCTCTAGCTATAATTTTTGCACCTCATCAGAATTGGAAAAATCTATTGTGTTTGACATCAACCATTGTTCAATTCACTTTCTCCTTCAATCTGTCAATGCACCCAAAAATATTTAGAAAAGAGAGTGCCACCATTCACCATCATTTCCTTTTCTTGGCACAACACTATCTAATATTGACCCGAGCTTAGATAAAATGCTTCCAACAACTGTTGTTGTTTCTTGTGAACATGCCAATTCTAAGCCAATATTAGGGAAATCATCTAATGTGAACTCAACAACAACTAGAAAATCTTAAACTTCTTGTTTCTTATCCAAATTAGCTAACATTTGGATTTCCTCTATAGTAGAAAGGAAGTCTCTATCTATAGTAGACTTTATATTTTTCCTTAATATGTCCAAAATCAAGAGGGATCTCACATTACATTAGGTGGTTGACCACTATTCTGTAGTGTGAAATATAACCATAGTGCATATTTCTTGCATGGATAAGCATGTCGAATTAAGGTGCACCCACCTAGAGATTCATACCCTTCACTAAGTTGGGAATCCACTGCATGCATGAGTGCCCCTACTGATCTTGGTAATTCCACCCTCTAATTGTGCATCCAAAACTAAAGATATAAAAAAAAAATTAGAACTTTGAATATAGAAAAAAAATTCAACAATTGGCACTTGGATGAGGATGGAATACTCACTAACAACATGTGCACATGAAAATGAAGGTACAACCAAACAAGTACATGTCAGATATTTCTTTGTCGAATGAGGAAAGCTTAGGACAAATAAAGGTGAATATGATTGCATCTAGTAGATATGATACACAAACAAGGACCAGAGGTGAAAAAGTTAGAAGAAAATTTTGTAGACGCATGGAATTTTTTCTTTTTGAAGGAGGATAATGCTCCTATGATGATGAGAGCATAGGAGACATAGAGGTGCCACTCAGGTATAAGCATATGGTGAAACAATGGGTACCTAAGGAACTGCCTCCTATAGATGTTGACTTCATTGTCAACAATATGACATATCACATTGCACTATCCTCCATGCATGGCCTGGGGCTATTTTCATGGATGGAATAACTGTAAAATAAAATACAGTAACTGAATTGATGGACTATGTCAGACCGTGTTACAATTACAACGATTGGATGTGGCTGGTCTAGTACATGCGAAGTATGTAGAGATATGAACTTGCCGTAAATTATATACAACTAATAAACAAGGATAAAAATAAGGGAGAAACTATATATATCGATGGAAGGCCTAAAGCTTCTGGAAATATTGCAGGGTTTATAAATAGAATACAACCCGAGACAACAAACAAGCAACTGAATTGCATATATGAGGGACGTGAAGAGAATCGGGTAGTCTTGTGCGCAATAAAAAAGATAGCTACTGGGGAAGAGTTTTTAGTGAATTAACATTTGAATCGAATAGAAAGATTGACTAACAGTGTGCGGGTACTTATGCAACACCTCTTTAAGCAACCTCTACTTATTTCATTATATTTTTTTTTTATATTTAACATTCTTTTAAATATTTTACGGTCTCAATTTTATAACAATGTGGGAGGTTGATCGCTGAGGTTGATTTTATTTGGGTGGCAATTGTTTTTTTTGTTATCATTAACAATTTTTTAAATATTTGGGGGTTCTAATTATATTATAATGTGGCAGGTTGATCGTAGAAAAGGGCCAGCCGCAGAACATATAAATGATTATCAAATTCGACTTTCATTTTACGTGAATTTTATTATTTGCTTATATAATTTTATGGAAATAAATTTGTTTTTGTTGAAATTATATGTAGTCGGTAGGCCATGTTGATCATGATTCTGCCGATGAGGAGGGGTTGTATTCATCCCTTGATCTGATGGTATTACTAAAAAAAGTATCATTAAAGTGAACAAGGAACTTGCTATCTTATTAGATTGTCCAGATAAAACTCTCGGCGTCCTAGAAAGGATCAATATCCTTATGTCACATATTAACACATATAAGGTAATAACCATAATTTAAAGTGTTTTTTTCTAATGTACTCATATGTTCAATTATGAAACTTTGTTCTTTAACTTTTACATTATCTCACGAAAAAACATTTTATTTTTTATAAAGAGATTTTTGGAGCATGTTCAGCTCGATGTTGGTAGTAGTGGCACTGCAGAGAAGCCATAGAGTCTCGATGTGGGCTGTCATACAGCTACTAGATTTCTATTTACTTATCCATCTTCCACACCTAATTTAGATAGGATCACTGACACGCATCACCAGACATCCACACATCAGTCAGACTCTAGAGTTGGTGACAGAGATGAGGCTAATGATGTGGTTGACATGGTTTCATTTCCTAGATCTAGACATGTGACAAGCACAGGGACCCTTCCATGCACATTTTTGGTTGATGATAACAAAATTCCATTAAAAAAAATAAGACTCTCAGGTAGTTTTTCATATTTTAATTGTTTCGTGTTTTCCATCTCATACACAAATCATCTAGATTATTATTTTTAAATTAATGATCATATCTTTTTGCGTGTAGGAAATGACCATTTTTATAGGCACATAGAGAGAAAGACCTTGTTTATTTTTGGGGAAACCTTATGCATGAGGTGGAATTTCCAGAATTCCAACCTCAAAAAAGAACTTATGGATTATCTCGAAGGCCTCTTTGGAGTAGACACGTTCAATAAAAAAACGATCACCTATGCAGCGGGCGGATATTTAAAATATACGTGGGATGTTTATAGATGAAGCTTGGCAGGAAATCCTAGGCATGAGCATCCTCCCTCAATTCCTGAGAGGGAGTGAAAGGTGATCATTGATGATGCAAAAGAAAATATATTGAAAAAATCAAAAGAAAAAATAACTGGTACCACAAGGTAAATTACAATATTTTGATTTCAATACCATCTTTAATTTTCTTATATCTAAATAAAAGTGTGGTTATATATAAAATACTTGAAAATTTTGATGATAGGTCTCCTAACACTTCGAAGGCAACTAAAGAAAGGATTTCCAAACATGACCAACACAAGCTAGGATAGGGTGGCTACTCGAGGTTACAGTCACGAATCGTAAGTACCCAAACATCTTAAGAATATTATTTGTATCACCTTACAACTTTAAGGTAATTGCAGCCAAAAACATTAAAAAAACATACTCTTATGCAATGCAGGGCGGTGACTTTGGAACTAAAATCACGAAGGAAGACCTCCAACTTGGTTACAAGTATGGCTATAAATTTGTGGTTGATCGTAGGAAAAGCATGGGGCAGACCCCAATATCTAGTTTGCAGGATAAGTTAAATAAAAATCAGTCCACAATAACCTTTCATTACTTATAAAATACGTAAATGTTTGATATTGTCCATAATTTAATGTCTTACTTTGTTTTAATCAGAGGAGCAACACTATCAACGAAACCATTAGTATTGTACAACATAGCATTGATAGTGCAGCGTGGCCAGAATATCATGGTGCTCCCCAGCAGCCCCAATATGTTCCTGTGACTGAGGCCCACGACGTGTTGGAAGCCAAATATTCATATCGCTTCAACGATCTTTGAAATGAAAAATTGCAAAGGAAATTTTAAGTCTAGTGCCTAATTTTTATTCACGATGAAATTGACTATGATTTTTGAGTGATTGCTTGATTGATCATGTTGTTTTAAGGTTTATTTTATTGATAAACGACTCGTTTACCCATTTCAATTTCATGAGTGTCAAGCATGAAATTGAAATCTTCTTGTAAAACACATTAACTGAACTCTAAGGGTTTTCTCTTTGTAAAATCAAACAAACCTTGGAAAGAACTAAAATCACAATAACATATAAGGTTGGTGGATCTTTGGGCATGTGAAAATTTATAGTGTAAAGATAAAATCAAATTGTGGGTGAATTATGTTATGGATAAATCGATTTTGAAAGTGTTGATTTACCCTTTGCGATTTTGGTTATGTTTGATTAACTTACCATATGATCCGAATGTTGCTTTAAACTGTTATGTAATTGTCTAATCAACGCATTACCTGGTTGGTGGTCGTGCAATGAAACCATTACCTATTTGTCCTGACCATCAACAATCACATTCATTTCATCATTTGGGTGGTCCATCGTAACCAGGGAGTAAGTTCTTAGTAGGCGAGGTGTTTTTTGAGTGTTTTTTCCTCTGGTTCGGGGGTTTAATAAAAATTTAGGGTGGAAGTCATGGTAGCATCCTCCCAAGATCTTAATTTTTGGGTCAAATTTAGACATGCAGACTCCACCATTTATTTCGGGTTGGCTCGCGCGCAGATCCCTCCATTCTGCATCTTTTGGTATATCATGCGCAAGCTAATGGCTCATGTAGTTAGGGTTGAGCCGAATGGCTCACATGATGTTCTTTCTCATGACGATGTTGTAGAATACCTCGTCCTTTTCAGTTGGGTTAAATTTGTACAGTCTTTTGAGGGTTTTAATCTGGAAGTCGCACAAGCCTTTTCCAAGACTTTTGACGGTGAAAAAGCCAAAGTAGGTGACCTGCAGTTGCAAGTAAATGAATAATCCATAGCAGAGGCCACGACTTTGTCACAGGAAGGGGACCGCTGGTTCAAAAATATGAATATAGAGGGCATCCCATGACATTTACTGTTGGTATCCAATAAATCACGTTATAACGTAAAAGGTACGCCTATCCAATTTTTCAAAGATCGTTGGCATGGTTTGTTGTTGATAATTAAACAATTCGTGACCTGCAAGGGACATTATGGACTGGTTTTTTTATTTCATATATGGTTATTAATGATCTTCCTGGGCTTTAAGCTGAACCTACCTTTTTATTTTCTTAGAAGTCTCCGAAAAATGTCAAGGTTTTACCAAAGACAAAACTCTAAATCTGATTCCAGTTTATTCCACCATGGTTTAATTCAGGTTCTATTTAATGCCCATTTGTTAAAGATAGGAGACAATTGGAAAAGTTTTCTTGTTAGGAATGGTTTTGTTTCATTTCCATTTGAACCTGTTCATGGTTTACCTCTGTGTGTTGATGAGCCTATCAGTCCAAGCATATTGTCCCATTCCTTGCAAAGTTTTTGAGTTGAAATACAAGTCTCGAAAGACCCCGTATTACCTCCCGATACCCCTATTGAGTTTTGTTTGATATTCGAGGTCACCTCCAAAAAGCGTGAATTTGTTCCAAGGAAATCCTTGGAAGAAATTCTGAGTCATTTAAAAGATAAGAAACCGGTAGCCCCTAATCCTGTACAGAACATGGTTAGTGAGGATAAAATTAAAATCAAAATATAGGGTAAGCAAGTTACACAGAAGGTTAATGATTTATATTTCAGAAATAAAAGGAGTGGTAGACTTCTGTCAAGGATGACCAAGAATCAACATCAGAACCTTGATAAACCCATTCCTACAGTTGTCATCAAAGATACGATCTCTTTCAAGGATGCCAACTCTGATGCCACCAGAGCAGATTCCCCCCAATACAATTTTGTTTCAAACCTACCTCCATTGTTAAAGGATCAAGAGGGGTTTTCATGGATCCAGTATGATTTAAAAAAGGTTATGGCGCAAGACAAAGCATTCGACTCATATCATACTCGCCCCCTACCGAGATTGGAACATGTATATTGTGAAGAGTGTTTCAATTGGATCCAAAGGTATTACCAAGATATCCCTTATTTGTAGGTTCATCTTAATCAGGTTATGGCTTGTAACTTAGTATTGGAAAGAGAAAACATGGATCTGAGATCCAGTGTTCAACCAACTTCCCCCAGACCTAGCAAAAGGTTCAAGAAATCAAGAGATATCGTTATAAAAAACTCATCCAACTTCAACGCTGTTATGAACTCGAAATTATTTGATGTTTATTTTTCAAATGTTTAATGGGTAAACAATTTTCTTGGAATTAACGTTTTGTTTGTTTTATTATAACATAAATTGTTTTATTTTGTTTTATTAGACTAGCTACAAAATCATAGATTATGTAGCTTGTCTTTAATTAGTTTATTAGATTCTTTTCTAAACTAAATTTCATTTTTCTTCTCAGGTTTGAAGAGGATCGAATTGCAAAGGTTGAAGGGACAAGTAAATCATTGGAGATGCTCCAAATTTGCAAGTTTCTCTTTAAAAAACAGTTTCAATAATATTTTAATTTTGTAACTATTTTTGAATGGTTGTTACAAAAGACCTATATTTTGGTTATTTTTTTGGAAAAGACTTTATTAAGGATGGATCTCTCTCTATCTTAGAAGATATGAGAAAAAAAAATCATGAACTTATTTTAAATACTGGTGCTTGCCCAGAGACAAGGGCATTCTTTTTGGGACCTAATGATGGACTTATTTTTTGGGAATGATATGAAATGTAGTTTGCCTTTTCGGCTTTAGTCCTTATGTAAATTGTACGATGTGATTATTGTCATATTACTTTCATATATTTCTGGGCATGAAAACATATATGTTATGAATTAGCTTTAGTCTGTTCAACACTTATGCGTTCATGTTGTGCGTATCCCTTGTATGGTCCATTATTTATTGGTTATCATAATCCATGTGGCTAATCAAATGTCTGTACGTTTTGAGTTTAATTCGAATGTTAGAATTTGATTATATCATTTGCCGGATATTGGAATTGATTTCATCTTCAGATTTTGAATAATATAAAGCCAGATGAGAAAAATACATTTGTCTTTCTATTTATTATAGTTTTCTTTCGAAATATAAAATTCCTTGAGTTATTTCAGGAAATATCATTCTTTGCTTCTTGCCTTATATTTATGCTTGGCAACAGGTTAAGTGGAGCTTACATTACACAGAAAGACAAAAATTGCTTAGTGATTTTTCTTTACCGTTGATCAACATCAATTTAGTTAGTTTTCCTTTTATTTGATTTATTTTCTTTATGAATGAATAATGATTAAATCATTCAAACTTTAATGCTTTGTTCATTACAGTTATATCATTTTGAATCTTATTCGTTCATTTTGTTGTTCGCTACTTATAGTAATAGAACAATTTCCTTAGTCTTATATCTTATTCAAACTATGTTTCAGTAGCTAAACTTCCATTTTCACAAGGCTTTATGAAAATCTTGTATCTGTACATACATACTATATATAATAAAAATATATGCTAAGTGTTCATATATATTAACAGATAGGATTATCAGTTAAACATATGTAATAATATTATATAGTTAGATAGTTTTTACCTCTCTTAGTTACTTTAGTATTTTCATTGTCTAATGGAGCCACAAAACCCATTAGGGTTGGTTATTATAAATAGATTGGGTTAACTAGACAACCCTAGACCGAATCTTCCCTTCTCGTTGATAGTGTGTCATAAACGCCCATCAACACAACGGTAAAATGGTTGTATATTAATCATATACTTAATAATTTTGTACTTATAAATTTTGTAGTTAAAATTTTTGTCGTTTCAATGGCAAAGAATGTTGTAGTTGAGCCTCCTCAACCTGAAGATCAAGTGAATAGGGAAGCCATTCCAATAGTGCCGACTAATGGACCAGGTAAATAATTACATTGCCGAGTTTTTTTTAATATTAATGAACTACTTCAATGATATTTAAAAATTGGCCATATAAATTTAATATTTTTTGTTTTTGTAGGTGATGGCCCCTCACAACGGCCTCCACACCATGGATACTAGACCAAACGTTCTCGGCATGAAAGGACTGAATAAACATCAGTTGTTGAAGAGAACCCAGTAAACGAAGACATGAAGATGAATGAATTACTTAAGAACTGGAAAACACAAAAGAAGACTAAAAGAAATTGATGATGTGTAATAATTTTATAAGACAATTAGATGTACATTATATAGCTAAACATGTAATGATGCATATAATGCATTAACATTATGGGTAATTTTTCATCTGATAATATATACAAGGCTATTTATGTGGCTTGTATATATCTGTAAATGTAATTTTATTATACACTTAATGCTAATTTCAACTTCTCTTAGTCTTGGTATATATTGATTCAATACTCCTTGTTTCTATTGGTTCTATTGGCCTTGACATACAATTTCTGCATCAATTTGTGGCTCCATGGATATCATCCTAGCGATTTAAAGGCACTGGTAAACGTGAAATTTAGGATATTGAATTGTAAAAGTTTGGATTTAAGTCTTACATGCTTGTTTGTTTGTGGGTTTCAAGAGTTCCAAACTTGTATGACACCATCTGACATAGCATGGGGCCCTTCATGCCATCAACCCCATATCCTACATTCTCAATAGTCATGATCCTTGCTTCTACCACTAGAATTATTCATGTATTGAGCCTTACAAATTTTGAACCGATAACCAATATTTTTCATGGATCCAATTTAGATCATTTATCACTAGGGAAGGTGACATTGGTGAAGGAAAGGCTAGTGATAGAAGTTGCTTAGTGTAGATTTTTTTGACACAGAATTCACCTATTAACTTGTTTAGAGATGCCCCTGGATGGGGTGCTATTGCAGTACACCTGGCACGACGTGGAGGTGAGGCACAACCAGCGAGGCACGAAGCCATGTGATGGGCTCGTTCCATCGCCCACCACCCCAAACCAACATTAAATGGCCATTACCATGGAACAGGTGACAATTAATCTACTCCTTCTGTTGGACACACCTACCACACTTAGAGGGGGGGTGAATGAGTGTGGGGCTCTTTTTCCCAAAACTGCCCTCTTGCACAAAATATTTGATGAAATGATCTGAAACTGTTACACAGAATACTACAGCCTTTACCAAAACCGACACATTTGGTCTCACGTCATTTGGATCTGTTATGAAGAAGTTATGACGTTTTTACCCGAAACACCTGATTTTGACTGGTTTTAGGGTCGGCCACAAACCCTAACTTACACAGCGTGTAACTCCAAAACTTCACAACGACCCACAAGCTTAATTTTTAATCATATACTTGGATATGTTTTCTCATACATAGAAATTTCAGGATCTGAATCATTATATATAAAAAGTTATATGGCGAAAATGGTGGAGATGACTGAAATGGCATACCATAGAAGCACCTTCAAAATTTATCCTTCCTTGCATTTTGGCCTTCTTTTCTTCACTTTCCTCGAATTTCGGCTAAAATATCATTGGTAGAAGCCCCTCAGACGCATATAGATATTCAGTATGCTCAAATTATTGTTTCAAATGGAGAGCCTTGCCTCTTATTTATAACTCTCAAGTAGCTTCCTTAGAAATATCTTCTAGGTCCATGGCCCCACTTCCCTTATTTTGGGGTTGGGTCGCTTCTAATTTCTCCATTAAAATTATTATTGAAATAATATTTACCCATTTCTAGGTCGTGGTGCTTATTTTTAGGGTTAACCATTTTCCATAAATAATCCTTCTTGATTTTTTCACCTTATTTTATCGTTTCTTGATTTGTCACTTCTCTTGATTATTTAAATAATCCACTAACCAGATAAATAATATTAACCCATTTCTAAGGTCCTTAACCTATTTTCCCTTATTTTAGGGTTAACCATTTTTCCATAAATATTCCTTCTTGATTTTTCACCTTATTTTATCATTTTTCTTCTTTTAGGTCACTTTGACTTCTTTGACTTTGGGGCTTCAAAGAGCCTTCATGTGAGGGTCCTTCAACCCATTAAAATAGCGCAACTCTCAAACCCGGAGGTTATGTGACATTCCACATACCACGGAAATGGCATGATGAAGCACTATCCATCCTGGGATGGTTCACCAATTTCCTTGGTCTACCATCTGGGTTATTCCTCCTTTTGTGCACCTTATCAACCATTCTTCTAGGATAACTCAATCCATAAAAGTGTCTTCCATGAGAGACTTCACCATAAGGGGACCACTTTGGAGTTCATCCATTTTGTACACCTATATCAATCATGATAAGACAATAATGAGAGCATGGGTCCTCAACCATTTCTTCTAGGATAACTCAATCCATAAAATGTCTTACCGGTGAGGGCTTCACCATAAAGGGGACCACTTTGGAGTTCATCCATTTGTTTACCTTTGCATGTTGGTTTCCAGCCGGACATATAACATTCTCATCAGGGAATCATATAAATCAATTAATTGACATCAACCAATAACATCAATCCAAACCAAACCATTTTTACGTAATGACATATGATCCAACAATCTCCCAGTAATGAAATCAAACCATTGGCATCAATGACAAACACCATTTACATCAATGACATATGATCCAACAATCTCCCAAGTAATCAAACCATTGGCATCAATGACAAACCATTGGCATCAATGACAACATGATCCAACACCTTCCTCCCCTTAAGCTTCATATCATGGCCGCGATCTGTATGCTCGTCGTCTGTCTCTGCACAGGTTTCATTTGGCTCTCCCCTCTGCAGCCTTTGTCAAAACTCACTGGGATTGGCATGCACACCACCGCCCTGGTTCGGCTTAAGGCTTCCGTCCATTCCCTGACGCACCTAGCACCTTTTTCCGGCCACTCGATGAGAATTATGCCGCGTCCTCGAGGGTGCCTGCGCAGAGGCTCCCCATGGAAACCTTGTCGGCCCTCTGTTTCACCTCCTACATTGCCTTCCTCCTGCTCCTCTCCTTCTACTCACCCCGAGCCAATTCCTCCTTCACCACCCGCTATCGCTGTCTCGAATTTTTATAGCCTCACCATCGTCCCTAAGCTGTCGTATTCTTCCTCTCACCTTCCTCCTAATCCTCTAGTGTTCAAGCCTCCTCCTCCACCTCATCAGAACTCTGTTGGGAAAACTAAGGGAGAAACTCCTTAGAGCGAGAATCAACTACAGAACTCTTTCCTTGACACTCAGCTACGAGACAGCCTGGAAATTCTTTTCAGCCTGGTCTTTGAACTCCGCCAGGGGGTGGAGGATATTCATTACCGTCTGTTGGTCGTGGATGAGAAGGTAGCAATCCTTCTCCAGCTCCTTACCTCTCTTCAAGAGGCTCTCCCCACAGACCTCGCAGGTGCGGCTTCGGCGGAGTAACCCGATGGTGTAACCAATGAAGAGAACGCCTAGGCGCAGCGTTTGGCTAGGAATAAGCAGAACCAAGTCATGCACGAGGATATGGCAAAGGAGATGGTCACAACACATTGCGCGTTGCAGGATACCGACCCAGTTGTCGACAGGACCGGGGGAAGCATGGACGAAAGGAAGCAGTGGGACGAAGGAGTGACATATGTCGAGGAGGAGCCATGGTCCGAGGCTGTCCACGTCACCTGGCCAATTCATCTGCCAAATGTATGAGGTCATGAGGGCACTTCTAGTTACTCTAGTTTTTCTACTTTTTAGTTGCTATCCAGTTAGTCTCAAACAGTATATTTAGACTATTCTACCACTTATGTTTGACTTCTATGCTGGCTAGATTGGTTTCCCCTCTGTTGGGGCAATCCAGTAACTACAGCATGAATATTCTCTGTACTTTGTATCTCCTTTTGGTCTAGGAAGGCCCTTTATATATAATACAACTAACTTAAAAAAAAAAAAAAACTTGTTTAGAGATGAATATGGTTAATTAGAATAATAAGATGAAGGGGAACCTAGGTAGTGTTTACCTAATGCGAGTTGGTCAGTAGTGATGTTGTAGGCCTCATGGGGGAATGCATCACCAAAAAATGATAGAGATGATGACATCAATAGCATGTATGTAGTCATGGTTGAGAAGGATGTTGTAGTCTAAGGTTGTTGTCAAGATGTTAAGGAAAATTCCTTCATATTCAGATGGTCAACCATCAAATGATTATTCGTAGCTCACAAATTCCCTAATAGTGGGGTAGTCTAACACTATTGGATTTATTACACTATTATCTCTACATGTGGCCATGACTCGTTTATTCATTATTACTAATTGTAATTATGGCTAGAGTCATATTATTTATACTTTTATTGTATTAAAAGGTGTGATTAAGGTTGACCTATTCAAACTTGATATGTGGGCTCAATAATTTTCTCGAGGTGTCAGTTCTTGTTTTGTGGCAACCAGATCTGCAGAATGGTAATATATTTGTCTTTTAAGATATAAAGTGAGAATCCAAGAAAGACCTGGTGCCTTGTTCTTGGGATATGGAGTCTAGGCAACAAATAGAACTTGAAAATGGATAAAGAAGATGTGACAAAACCACCAAACAACAAGTGTTATCAGTCAATGACATATCTTATATATATGTAACAACCATATGAACTGCTCAACAAAGACACAACAACACATCCATAAACTTCGTGCACCCACATAATACATCAAAGATGATATTAGAGTAAGAGAGATAACCTTCTATTGAATGATCAACCCCTTAATCTATCTCCTTTATAAGGGGAACAAGCTATCTCAATTATTTTTTTTTTTTTTAAATAAATATATGTCTATTGGGTCATATCAGGAGTACAAATTCTCTTTGATAGCTCATCAAAAGTTGAAATTCTTACAGTAATTTCCTTTCATTATGAAGAGCATGAATAATAATGTTGTTAAGTGACAAAGTTCGAAGAACATTCATGCTTAATCACCTTATCAAGAAACCTACTAGCCTCCTCAATGTTTATTAATTCTTGCAAAGACTGTCCATTAATGTAGTAAATGTTACAACATTAGGATTTTATCCCTTGGACACCATCTCATCCAAAACATTGTAATATTCCTCCCACCTACCTTCTTCACTACTTCAGTTTTTCTTCCTCCAATTGCATGTGAACCCAATGATTTACAACACCCATCTCTTTTAATATTCTACCCAATATTAGACTGTCTATATAAACCCAAATGTCAACAATAATCATTGATCCAAGGAGTTAAAAATTCATTTTGACAGAAATACATTGGTATTCTATAACATTGGCACAATTTAATAGATAAACAAAATCTCCTCTTCTTGAATATGCACCCTCTCTACAAAGATTAATTCATGCTAGTATCATGTGATTTTCATAACTTGAAAGAGAGAGAGACCTCCATTTTTTTATTTTATTTTTATAACTTGGAACTTGAAAAGAAGTCTAGTTTAGTAAATCAAGGTGAAGGCTTACATAATTTGTCGATGTTCTTGGTGATTATTTACATATAATATCTATTGTTCATGAGGAATCTAATGTCTCACTTGGATTGACTTTTAGAGAGTTAATATTTTTGACTGCATCACCTTAGCATGATCTTTAGTAAGAATGTCAAATCTTCATAGTCATCTCGTTCAACACCCATATGGTGTCTTAGAAAGTGAAACTCTTAGTGGAAATTGCAAGACAAATAAGTGGAACAACAATTCCACAAGTGACAAAAAGCTTTGCCTACCATTTGTTCAAACCATTGTAGCACATCTTTGCAAAATCCAATAATGGATATATATAGAAATGAAAAATAATCAAGAACTAATGTTTGTTTGAAGGCGAGTGGATTTTGTTCTAATGCAAAAATGTTTAGTGTAATCCTCAAAGGCCCACATAATATATGGCATGCTTCCATATCAAGTAGAATTTTCTAACTAGATTATAACCATTGGTTGCACATAAAAATGACCATAACTTGAATGTGTTATTTGCAGTTCAAATGATAGGCCCTCCCTTCGACAAAAGACATAAAATGAATATAATATTAGCATCATGGCTTTCACTACATACATAGTAGGCATTGAACATAGAAGTTTTATCTTTCCATATCATGATTATAATTGTTGTATTTGGATCACCACCTTGTTGTTTCCTTATGGACCCATGTAGTATACTCCCACTTTTTACTCAATACCAATTGTTATGTTCTTAATCAAAGAGATGAGCAAGTAACCCAAAAAAAATATATCGGGTACTCCCATAAATTCACCCTTTCTTTCACGTGAGAGTTGTTATAGAGACATTAGCATAAACATGGATGACAATTTGGGAGAAATTGATATAGAAGATGGATTACAAGTGTCATTAATATCTCCTACAATGTATGAGATGAAATCTAGCCCCTTTATGCCAATAAAGGCTTAGAAAGGTACTTAAAACAAAAGATCTTGGTGTTTCTAGGAGAAAATTCATTTTCTTCATGTTAGTAACTTTGTACTTTCCAACTAAGAGAAAACATGAAGTTCCATTTCATGATATCATTATCTTGTAATAGACAAATGGGGAACAATTGGTCCTATATCTCTTAATGCATGATTCTGCAAAATTGGTCCTTTTTTGTGACCTATTGGATTTCCTACGATTCCAAAAATCTTAGTATCTCTACCCAATTTCTTTATCTTCTTTTTGGTTATTAGATCCATCAATACTAGTTGACCTGAAGTTGATTCCTTCCCTACTCCCAAGGAGCCAAATGTAATTTATCCACCAAACTTTGAGCAAAGAATCCAACTAATTATCCATCTGGTAGAAATCATCGATGCAATAATGGAAACTTGCGATTGAGAAAACATTTGAAAACCCCAAGACACATTGGTAACATTATGATTTGAAACTATGATCACAAATTCTTGATTTATGGATTTATTTCTTAAAGTTGACATTTTACATTGTTTGAAAGTGGCATTAATTATTCCCTCTATTACAATGAAACACTAATCATTCTACTCATACAGTTGAAATCTTAGTCATTCCTCCAGAACACACAACGAATTTTTCAAAAAATTTCCCATTCAACTCGAACTGTTACAAAACCATTCTCCGCTTCCTGCTAAATTGAACATGCATATAATTAAAACGTGTACACTCAAAGACTGAATATTGACAAAATCATGGCCAACTATAGGCACTGCAAGGTAACATGTAGAGGTTGCAAATATGTAGTCTCTCTGTATGTGTTTCCTTCATATTCTTATGAACAATTCTTAATTTGTAAAGGCGATTTAGACTCTTTCCTAATTTGGGAATTAAAATCTAACATTACCACATCAACATTGCAACACTAAAATCACAAAGTTCTGATTATAGTAATTGGATCTACACATATCCCTCTCTTAATCAAATAAATGCCATGCCTAGACTTTCTTTGCTAGAATTTTCCCAGACATATTCATTGAAAATATTTTCATCAACTAATGATTCTTGTGATTAAAGTTAAATATTTGAGCATAATAATTTTGTCCCAAAACAACAATCCTTAATGACACAAGAAACGAGTTTCAACTTTTTCATTATTGACATTAATGCATCCCCTAAAATTGTTTGGAAGTGAATTTTTCTCATTTAGTGGAGAATAATGTGAATGAATACAGAACTTAAGTAGCAAATGAACCACCAAAGGAAACACATGTTCTTAACCATTAGGCCAACTCAAGTTATTAATCATCAAAATCCAAAAAAAATTGATTTTTAAAATTATCTACAAACTCCAACTAACTACGACTAATTAGGTCATTTCATTTTGGATATCTTTATTTTTTAGCATAGAGAATGTGTGTGTTGAGGGAAAGATATGAAATAATCTTACTCAAGCATTTTCAGATCTTTCTTGTCTAAGGCAAGATAGATGGGAATACCACCCTATGTTTATAGCCTCAAAATTGGTTTCCTAATCCACAAGTATTAGTTACAAGGGATTAGGATGATTTTAAAAAAATAGAAGATTGTTGTAAAATTCAACATTTTTTCATAATTTTCAGAATATGACAGATGCAAAAGTAAATGTGGAGACAAAAACAAAAATACCAAGTCACATATTAACACAAATGAGACAAAATAGCAATCTTATTTCATTCCAAGAAATCAAAATAATCGTTCTCTTTACAAAAATCCCTAAGGGAGTTTGGACCAAAGTCAAACTTAGATGTCCCTAATGAAAACTACACCAAATGAATTATGATAGAAAGTAAAAAAATGAAATTTAAAAGATGGATCAGCTTGCCACATATTGTTTCCCACTCGAATCAGCACAATATCCTTTATCAGACATGAAATTTAATTCATAAACAAACAAGTCTACACAGACTATCGAATATAGATAAACACCTCTGAAAACAAGTGTCTGAATGATGTAATTCATCTTTGAATGTTGTTGTCTACAATAGGACCCTGCTATCATAAACGAGAATTAGGCTTTTAATGAATTGAAGAATGAATGAAAACTGAACTATCTCAGTAAAACTCAAGAGCAAAACTTAGTATGATTTCTCCTCCTATTCTCCTCTTGTTCTTCCTTCTCATTTTTCCTTTAAGCAATCCAAATTAGTTGAAGTAGTTCAACTACCTCTTTTAGTTAAGTTAACTAAAACTCAACTAACTTTTAGTTTAGGGGAAGAATTAATGTAATAATAATAAGGGTCTTTAATAAATAATAACTAGTAGGTGGGACCCCTTGTGGCTCCCTTTAATTTCTTAACAAAAATAAACATAACTAGTCAATCAATCAAACACATCCCTCCTTGTGGCTCCCATCATCATTCTCATTATTTGAAAATTAAATATCAACGATATTTTAAACCATATCCAAACATATAACATCTAAAATATCCAAAAATAGTATGTTTTCCAAAAACTTCAACGGTCAACTGTTCTCAACAATCAATAATAAAATATACTCAAAAACCATATTTGCCACTTTGGGAAGAAAATTTCCCTTTGTTGTTTTTGTCTCCCTTTGACTTTCTTGAATTAGCCTTAGGTTGTGTGGAGCCTTTAGGCTTGATTTCATTGACGACATGAGAGCAGTCATCTCTCAAGTGCATGCGGGATGAAACAGATTTGGCTGAATCACTTGAGGGAGAGGAGGGGGAAACAACAACTTTTCCTTTATCATGCGTATGGTGGGATTCAATTTTGATTCTTTTTCTTGCATGGGAAGAATATACGTGTGATTGTGCAAGGAAAATTTGGACATTTGGGTTAAACAATGGAGGAGGAGTAGGTAGGGACAAATTGGGCCAGCCACGATGTTGGGAGACTACTGGGCGAACAATCTTCTGTCATCTGTCATTCTTAGGAACTTCTGGTTGCAATGAGACATGAGGGGGAACAGGGATACTAGGGACATGTTGGGGTTGGAAGGGAATCCTTTCTTGCGTAGGTTTCACTACCCCTTGTCTAATTCAATTGAAAAATACATCTTGGAAGAGATGGTTTAACTCTTGTGGATCTGCGTCAAATGTATCAAGAATCTTGGCCTTCTAGGCCCTCTATTTCAATTCCATCTTCCCTTATTATTTCGGCCATGGCTCTGCTAAAGAAGCTCATCCTGTATGCATTGTTTATTAGCAAATAGCTTCTTAAACAAACCATACATGACATCTCTTTAATATGAAACAAAGTTTGGCTCAACAATCACATCAGACCCATGCAATCCAATCCATAAAATTAATTTAATACTTGTCAATGGGCAGGGGGTGAATAAGGGTTCTAGGATATCTGAGGGGGTTGTATTGAGCGGAAAAGTGATAAAATGAAAGGGAGTAAGAACATGATTACTGCTCAAAAAATAATTAAACAATCAATTGTGTTACAATAACAAAATCATATCAATTGTGGCCCATCTCTGTGTCATCTTTTAATTGTTGTAATACAAAGTTTCTATTTAATTTTAATTTAATTTTAAGAACAGGGCGTGCAAAGTGAATATGGGATTGTGAGGGGATTCGTAATGAGTAAAAAAGTGACAGAATGACAAGGAATTTAATGGATAATCTTCAGAAAACAAATTAAATAATCAATAATCACAATTTTGTATTAAAATCAATCCAAAAAACACCAACATTCATTGTTTGTCAATTGCATATCAAACTGCTTGTTGTTCCAATAATCAAATTTCCCAGAACCTTAATTCATAACAATCTGTGCAAGCATAACTTATATAAAAAAAAAAAATTCAACAATCCTGTTTAATAAAACATTGATCCCTTCTTTCTTTCTTTTTTCTTTTAAAAATAATAAAAAACAATGCACAACAATATGCTCAACATCTATCCATGATAATCCATAATGCACCATGATAATAATCAACATCCATTGTTTACCAATCAACAATCGATCCCAATTAAACTATACACATGTCTCTTTTCAAATGCGAACAGACTTCCAAATATAATCGATTATACACAGTCTTCATCATATCAATCACAAAATCTTGAAATGAAACAACAGTCAACCAAACATAAACCTCGAGCCTTATCTCTGAGGGTATAACTTTATTTTAAAACCATTGGTAATATGAGTGATGATTCCAATATAATATATGAAGCAAATAGAACCAAACTACACCCAAACGTCATTTTTAAACTTGGCAGAACCCTAATCAGGCTTAGCAAAACCACACAAGTGTTTCCATTTTCAATCAATACCATGCTTGGTAAAAACATAGTGAGTGAAACCATAATTAAAGGAATAAAACCCTCAACTGTATGCAAGTTCCTATTTCATTCTTTTTCCAACAATTTTACTATACAAGGACGAGATAGAAACTCGGCGAGAGAGCATGTGTTTTAAATACCTCCATAACCATTTCACTGATACCCAATACTAGACAGCCCCAGAAGGTGCCCGAGGTGAGAAAAAACAATGGAGTCTACATCAGGCTCTGTCAAAAATCAAATGCAGGGAAGCAACAAGAGCTCATTCTTCCTTCAAACAACAACACAAAGAGTTGATGGTATTCCAAGAATTATATCAACAACATGCAAACATACCTTTCGAAAAAGACACAACAATGAGCCACACAGTATTACTTATTACTCCTAATCTTGGATGAAACCAATGATCAACACCCAAGGAGAGAAAAGACATGCAGAGTAAAATAACCCAGTGCACATGGTGCATTTAACACTTGCAGAGGAGAGGCGAGGGTTAATTTAACAGTGGCAGTTATAAAAAAAAACGTAGAGATATAACATCCCTTTCCAATACTTAAGAGACAAACAAATTGACAACAACACCAGTGAGGACACACTCTTCCTTTTGATAGAATGCTCGGATAGAACTTGTATCAATCCACAACCATACATGCATGTATTAACGTTAGGGCCAACCAAAACTAGATATTGGGATACTCTGGTGAAAATACAGTAAGAACAAGCCAATGACCATGACTCGGGGTTTGAAGAAAGAACACAACAACTGTTGGCAATTACTCTGTGACTGGGTAGGGGTTACAATCATAAATGTGAGGGAAAGAAATAACTGACAGTAATACACAGAAAAAAACTCTCCATCATCAATGCAGAGCCATATTGTACCATTGTTCACTTATTATTCCACAGAGACCCATCATGATACTAAACTAACCGAGCAACAACCATTGCGCAACTTAAAATACTCATTCCTTTTCTTGCAATCATAAACATTTTACAGTCATCACATAGAGCCATAACACACATCTACACAGTTGAAATTCTCAAGAACACATAGAATCCAAGCATCACTGAGCCATCATTTTTTCATACAATAGAGAATACCTCATGGATGGAGAGAAAAAGAATCATACCTGTGGAAAAACACTTAAATGGCGAGTTGTTTGAGCCTTATTTCTCCCAAGATCCTGAAAATGAAGATCTTCACAACCAACAGAGAGAAAAATGCAACAATGGAACAATGCTAGGGTGACGGGTGATAGGGGAAGTATGGAGTGACGTGCAGTAAATGCATCTCGCTTCCATCGCCTAGCCCATTCAATTCAAAGTACGAGACAACCCAATAAGAATAACATTCACCAACAATTAAACCATATAACCAATGCGTATTCAATGCCAAACCATCGTGAAATCTGCGATGATATCCATTGCATAGTGTGCCACCCAATATCATTTACAAATTAACCCTTGCCATAACTCCATGCCATAATACATATTAAAATGCTATATGCTCCTCCATTCAAATCTAATGAAATTCGCATATTCCACTAACCAACAATATCATAATAGTTAGGACTAACACTAATATCCCTTAACTTTTCCATTCGAACTTGAATATAGTCCTTTATCATAGCTCAAACATATAAATTATTTCCCTTTGTTACACTTTATGATCTTTTCATAGGTTTTTTTCTTTGTTTTGATTATGCTACCATTAAAATATATCTTGCATATATGTGGCTAGGTAATCGATCACAAAGATTAGTGACAAGGTTAAATCATAGCAACTGTAAATAACATGCGCCTCATAACCATAAAACGGTTTTGTATCACAAAAAGCATTCCAAAAAAATGCATCATCCACTTATTATCATGTCAAATGAAACCAAGACCACATTGTAAAAAATGTAGGACTGTGTAGGCAGCATAAAAAACAATAGAAAAACTTGTATAATATGTCTATCCTTGCACCTCTAGTCTACAAGGGGGTCCCACCTACTAGTATTATATTATTAACATAGTTAAATAATAGGGATTTAGCAATACTTTGAGGGCATAATTCATCGTTACGATTTTAATTGTCAACAATTTGCAATCAAAACAATTAAATATAAAATTTCAATAGTACCTAATACTAATATTACATGTCAAATATAAATGTACACATAAATACCATATTTGGAAGGAGAGAAAACATCCAACCTCTTAAAGAAGACATATTTGGCAGTTCTCGAGTCAATTTTTTACATGCTTTACTTTAATGAGATTCACTTCTTATTCTTACAAGGTAAATTTTGTTCTTCCTTTTAGCCTCTTTATATTGGAAATCAACATGGATTTAGAACACAAATTTAGGACAGGGCCGAGAGATGTTATACCTTGACAATTTCATCTTCAAAATCTCGATGATAATTCACTGAGATATTTGATCATTTCGACTATGTTGATAAATGTTCTCCATGAACAATCTAGTAATTACCATGTTCCTCATGATAGCCTTCAGCAACTCATGGATCCTTACAAAGAAAATTTTTGATATACTTAAAGTCAGTCTGCAACAAGTCTCTATATGGCCCCTCAGCAAGACGCTTGGTCTTGAACTCAAGATCAGTGGAACTGATGTTTGAATATGTGACAGGCATCTCAAATTTCAGACTATTATGATCTCAAATAGAAGTATCATGTTACACACTTGAACTGATATCAATGGATGTAAAGCTCTCAACTAATTTTGATCACAAATTCTTGATTTCAAGGACATCAATTTTTATTTTTATTTTTAAAATAAATATATGTCGTCATTATTGCGATGAATGTAAATATTCTTGTGATGAATTAGTTATACTATCGACAAAAAAATTCCGTCGATAGTATAGCTAATTCATCACAAGAATCTTTACATTCGTCGCTCTTGTGACGATCTCCTTTCCTTATCTCTCTTGTCGACGAATTCCCTTCTTTATCTCTCTTGTGACGATATCCCTTCTTTATCTCTCTTGCGACGATATCCCTTCTTTGTCACTCATGTGACATCAACTATTGGTCGTCTTTATTGTGACGACCAACGTTGGTCGTCAAGCTTGCGACAACTTCCTTGGTTCATTGCTCTTGTGACATTTTCTCAGGTTCATCGCACTTGCCATGACATGTGAAGAAAATTTTGGGAGACCCAAGATTCATCCCAATATCCATGAAATAACATCGAAAGAGCCGTCACAAAATCACCCAAATTTACTAGTGAGAAAGACTGAAAGAGGGAAGTAGTGGAAAGAGGCAAACTACCTCTAATAGAAAGTATGGATTTTGATGTTGTTATTGGCATGGAAACATAATGTTTTTTTTGGATAGCAAGAATATATTTAGATAGAATGTTTTAGACAATGTGGATATTGTCCTATTTTTGGTCAATAAACATATTTTATTTTTGTTAAATATTAAAATGCTTGACTATTTATGTGAATGGAAGTTACAAGGAAAATGTTGAAGCATATCTTGGGTTATTATATTTCACATTATGTTGTTTATTGAAGTTAATAAAAAGGGAGTAACAAGGAGGAGTCATATTTTGTTAAAATTTAATAAAGAGATTAGGGGTCCCACCTATTTAGTTATTATTTAATTAGACCCTTATTTATATATATTATTATTTTTGTCTCAACTAATTGGTTAAGCTAATTAAGCTTAACTAAATAAAGGTAGTTGAACTATCGTAACTTATTGAGAAATAATAAAATCCCAATCAAATGAAGAGACAAAGGAGAGAGCATAGAAGGAGAACTTCTGCTATAATATTTCCTCTGTACTTGTGAGATCTTTTCATTCTTCATTCATTTTGAGTTTACTAGAAGGTTTAACTATCTTGATGACAACAGGGTCTTATTGAAGGCAACGATATTCAAAATGGAATCATATATTTCAACAACTTGTCTTTTAAGGTGTATGATTTATCTTTGGCAGTCTGTATGTTCTTGTTTGTTTATAAATTAAATTTCATGACTGATAAAGAATATTTTGCAGAGTCAAGTGACAACATTTTGTGGCAAACTGATCAGGATCTTTAGTTTTAGTTTTCTTTTGTTGTCAAAGTATTTTTGTATGGTGCCCATCAGAGACTTGTAAATATGACTTTGGTCCCTACCCTCGCATGGGTTTGTAAATAGAATTCGGCTTTGTATCTCTGAATGAAATAAATATAAAAATCATATTTCTAATTTCGGTCTCACATGTGTATGCTGATGTTTTGGTTCAGAATTTTCTTTTAACCTTGTCTGTTATCCATTTACATACTTATGTAATTCCTTGCTTATTTTATTTCTTTTGCACAGTTACATATAACATATATAAAACTAGTCTTGGTCCCTTGTACTTAATACTTGTGGATTAAGTGATTTTTTTTTTTTTTTAAGGCTATAAACCTCGGGTGACATTCCCAAATATCTTTCCTTAGCCCAGAAAGATCTGAAAATTCTTGATTAAGGTTCCTCATACATTTTCCTCAACATTCCTATAAATGATAATTTTCTTGATGATCATCTATTTTCAATATCTACTAAATATCCTTGGTTTGCAGTTATCGCTAACTATTTGGATACAAGAAAGTTACCTCAACACCTCTCACAAAAGGAGAAGCAAACGATTGTCAGACTTAGTGTCACATATTATTGTATTGGTGGAAATATTTTCCATACTGCACCTGATCCAATTATTTGGAGGTGTGTGAGAGAGGATTAAGTGTTTGACATATTAAAGGAATGCCACAATGAGCCATATGGAGGTCACTTTACCAATAAAAGAACCACATACAAAGTCCTTCATCTAGGGCATTATAGCCTACTCTTTTTAGAGATGCCAAGAAGTACATCAGAAGATATGACAGTTGTCAGCAGATGAGACAACCAGTGCATACTAAGGAAATGTCTCTACAATCTCAGATACTCATACAACCTTTTGAAAAATGGGCTCTAGACTTTGTAGGACATATTGCTCCAATGTCAAGGAAAAAGAGGTATATTATGGTATGTATTGTCTATGTTACTAAATGGGTAGAACTTAAATGTCTTCTTCATGCTACTAAACAAGCTATTGTAGATTTTTTATTTGAGGATATATTTAATCATTTTGGTTTTCCAAGAGAAATTGTCAAATACCAAGGCACTTAATTTACATCAAAACTTGTCCAAACCATTACATATCAATACAATATTAAGCATTGAAAGTCTTCTCCATACCACCCAAAATCCAATGGGTAGGTGGAATCCACAAACAAATTTCTTGAAGCCATATTAACCAAAATAGTTCAGTTGTACCATTGACATTGGGTAGATCGGTTTCCAGAGGCAATTTAGGCATACTAGACTACATGGAGGAATACAACCGGGAATACACCATATGAGATAGTATATGGTAAACAAGTTTTTGTCCCTATTCAATCACAAATAAAAACTTTCAGGACAACAACCAAGCTAGGAATTGATCTCTCAAATGCTCAACAACACATGATAGCACAAATCAATGAATCATATAAGATATGACATAACGCAATTCAACACACCACCATCATCCAACAAAAAAGAATGAAATGGCATGACAAGTTCATCAAAAAGAAGAAATTCAGACCAGGTGATTGGGATATTTTATTTGATTCCAAATTTAAAATTTTTAAAGTAAATCTCAGTACTCGTTGGTTAGGACCATATGAGATAGAGACTATTTTTTTTTATAATGGATCAATAAAGATCAAGACTATTGGCGAAGAAGGAATTTATTTTCTGGTAAATGCACATAGTCTAAGGTTATATCAAAATACTTTAAACAAAGAAGAATTTGTACACAATTTGCTACAACAATCATAAATGGAGATAGTGAGTAAGGGAAATCCTTCCCCTGCTCCCATCTCAA
>SNQJ01S0063863.1:8109-31438 GCA_010110895.2 Picea sitchensis | reverse complement strand
ATAGATAGATAGATAGATAGATAGATATATAAAGTAAAGATAAAAATAAGAGTGCATCCTATGGAAACCAATTTAATGGTGCAGTTGTGCATGGATTTTGTTTGAAAACTAGTGATCTAGTGGAAATAATTAAATTCCTTTCAAAATAACTATAGGATTCTTCAAAATCTCATGTTTATCATTTCAGTGTTCCAACCTTTGATTCTTAGGCAAGCACTGTTTATTTTTCAAATAAAATTGCAGAAAACCGGTTTTTCAAGTCAGTTTCCACAACATCTAGATGAATAGATTTTTCTCTTCAGTTCTACACTTTAAAAATTCAGATATTTTAGAAGTCTTTAGAATTGTAGTATAGTATTTTTATAAATAAATCTTTCAGCAGTCTTCAGAATGACCAATTTTTTTTAGTTCCTATTCAAAATTCCAGAATTTGATTCTCAGCATTATTAGATGTTTTTCCAGATAGATATGGAAACGAGGGTAGTTGCAGATTAATTTAGTTCAATTCTATAGGTTATTGTTCAAATTTATCCACATGAGGATCTTTAGATCAAGTTAACTCCTGTAGTTTTTATACTTCCATTAGTTACAAAGTTTTTCAGTAGCTATTGATATTCCCCTGTAAATGATTTTGAGAAATTTCTAGGTGTTAACTTATTTCCAAATCTAGTATGTAGACTATCAACACAATTTTCATGGAATGATTGAAATAATTTCATGCATTCTGTCATGAAATTCTTCATCGGAAATTTTGAAATTCTAAATCAATCATCAAAAGTTGTAGGATTTCTATATCAATCATCAATAATCAACAATAATTATTTATTCAACAAGGAGTCAACATCAACAATAAAAGTTTTCCATCTAAGTTAAATTTGGTTAATAGTTCCTCCTCCAGCTTCAACAAAATGAAAGGTGATCAAAATCATGGTTATAGGTAAATCAAAGGTAATGAATTTTCAAGTAAGTATTCTATAGGAAGTGTGAAATATGTAAAATAATTTGGAAAAATTAATAAGCAAGTCTCGGTATACATTTATCCTACCTTATTTATAATCCTATGATTTACCTTATTCTATATATATATATATATATATATATATATATATATATATATATTTGCATGTCGAAATTTTATTTCAATATGTATTATTAAAGTGTGGATTACTCTGAAATCACCTAAGCTACAACTCGAATCATTTATGGGTGACAACATTGTTTTGAATTATTCCTTGAAATCGGAATTTCTATTGAAATGGTCATTTTTCATCATTTAAACTTTAGGAATAATCATAAACCAGACAACTTCCCAATTTTTTCCCTCGTCCAAATTCATTATAGCAACAATATCATTCCTCTCTCTATTCATTGTGACTAAGAGTTGATTTATAGACCACTATCTCACTTAACATTGCATATTGAAGAATGGGTCCAGTAATCAGACATGAACCAGTTGGCGCAGAGCTATTGGATGCATATCCAAAATTCCAGAGGAGATTCAGAAAAGCAGTATTGCTATCATTTCTACAAACATTTCAAGGCTATGATAAGAAGTTAACAAAAAAAAATTTGAAATGTTTGATGGAACTCAAGCCTATATGGGAGATCTTAAGCTACATGTTTCACAATATTTTATTTCTCAAGCTACCATATTACCTCAAATTTAGGAGAAGTGGTTCAAAAATCAGAAGATGAAGGGAGTGTTGATTTCTCCCTCAACCCAGTACCCAGTAGTTAACTCCAAATAAATGACTTATGGAATCAAAGAACATATGAGTTATCAACTAAAAATTATAGTGGAAGCATAAATAAGGAAACCAAAATATTGTGCACAATACATAAAGATATTCTTCCCATCAACTAAGCTTATTATTCAAATATCTTCAAAGCTTACAAGAGATCCCTTACCCAGGAAAATGGACCAATTAGAAAAGAGAAAAAGTAAATATGCACCTGACTGGATGATCTGTTGTCAAACATGTTGTACGATCCTATATGGAAACAATGAAAATATTACCCTGATATCCATGTTGTCCTTCATTATCTGCATGAATGTAATGCCAAAACTCGTGCTACCTGCATGACCCGTACCATAAAATCGACACTGTATGTTATCACATAAAGTTGTCAAAGGGTCATAGGACGACCAAGTCCATGGTCTGCATAGAAGCGTCCAAATGCAACATTCAAAAGCATCCCATTTTGGGTTGAAAATACAAGCAGTGGACAGGTTCATTTTTCAACGGCGGAGATCCCCTATGAAGTTCTGATTAGCCACCCCCGGAAATTAAAAATTATAAAGTTGCATGAGGTCTAGTGATAGTCAGAAGCCCCAGAGTTGTAGATCAAGTGCCACGTGCCCCTCCTAATTAGACGGTCAATATTTACTTCGGGAATCCGAGCTTCGGGAATTTCAACATCTCGACTCCCGGTTTCGTTCGAAGCACTTTCTCCCAAAGTTAAATATCAAGCGCACCAATCCCTCCAGATCGGATGGTCAATAGTTACTTCGGGATTTCAGGCTCTGGGAGTTTCAACATCTCAATTCCCAATTTCATCCGAAGTGTTTTCACCTGAATTCCACCGATCACTACCACGTGTCCATCCAAATCCAGCGGTGGTAGTTCACTTCGGGAGTTCGGGCTTCGGGAGTTTCGAAGTTTCTCTTCTCACTTTCCTCCAAACTACTTTTGCCCAAAGTTTTAGATCTCTGCCATGCATCCTTTCATATCGGAAGGTCATCATTTACTTCAGGAATTCAGGCTTCGGGATTTTCAACTTACCCGCTCCCATCTTCCTCCGAAGCATTTTCTCCTGGAGTCCACTGATCGTTGACACGTGTCCATATGAATAAATGGTCATCGTTCAATTTGGAGCTTCAACATTCATTTCAGGTCGCCACATGACTCCAGGCCCATATTTATGCTAGCTCTACATGCAGACACCTCTCGAGCTCTGAAGTCCAAAGTACATGGAATCCATCAGTGCAGACATGTGGCATCCTTATCAGTCATGACACGTGGAATCCATCTAGCGCTGACACATGGCACTCATTTCAAGCATTTTTATAGATATATTCAAACTCATTTTTGAGTGACATGTGTCACCCCTCCATCCGCAAAATGTCAACATAGTGACGTCAGGTCGCCCCGTCAGCTGCGGGAGATCAACCTCCGGGAGGTGTTCTTTTTCAAGCGCCAATATTAGTGCCATCTCCATGTGTGGTTATAAGGATCCTAGAATTGGCAGGAAAATAAACCTTAGCGGTGGTGCTATATTCAACAGGAGTTCCCAGATCGCAGATCATGACTGGATCAATGACCACGTTTCATTACAGGGACGTAACATGCTTGAACGATAAAATTCTTGAGCGGTCCCGCAATTGAAACCTTGGTAAAGAAAAAGAGCTAGGTGGCAGAAGGTGGTAGATTGCGGTCTCAAAAGAAGTGTGATTTCAAACCGTCTTGATGGCCCCGCAATCATGTGCTCATATGGCATCAAATCCAAAATCAATGTGTGGAATCCCCTTAGGAATTAAGCCTCATCCTGATCTCAATGAGGATTCAGTTAATGAAAAAGGACTGGTGGTTGAAACCTCATCTCACTCCATAAATAGCAGGCGTAAAGGGTCTGGTCCTGAAGACAGAACTGTCAACCCAAGGTACCATGATGGATGATTTTTCCTACAGGCCCATGCTCATCTGAACTCGTGTCTCACAGAAGGATACATGCACAGTCTGATAAAAGACTACTCAGACATAAATATTTGAATGAAATGGCTAGATCACACTCCTGGCAGTGGTGAACTGAGCTGATATAAATAGATGAGTTTATATTTTGATTGAAGGGGGGTGTTCTTCATAGGTTGGGAGAGTCAAGTGAGTTTCAGGAGCAGGGCTCTGTATTTTTCAGTTTGTATGCCTCAGGGCTTGGATTATAAATATATGTTATTGAAGATTCCTTTGAATCATTTTTATCAAACTGTCTTCTTAGTTTAAACGTTATTTTGTTTGTTTCCCTTCTTGTCTGAATGTAATTTCTCTGATTTATGGATCCCTGAGGCGATGGAGGTTATGTTGCTATCATGCCCATCTTTCATGGTTAGTCATATTTTCTTTGTTTTCCTTCTTGTCTAAATATAATCTCTCGGATTTATGGATCCTTGAGGCGATGGAGTTTATGTTTCTATCATGCCCATCTTTCATGGTTCGTCAGATTTTATTTTTTTTCCTTCTTGTATGAATGTAATCTCTCTGATTTATGGATCCCTAAGGCGATGGAGGTTCTATTTCTATCATGCCCATATTTCATGGTTTGTCAGATTTTCTTTGTTTTCCTTCTTGTCTGAATGTAATCTCTTTGATTTATGGATCCTTGAGGCGATGTAGGTTCTATTTCTATCATTCCCACCTTTCATGGTTCGTCATATTTTCTCTATTTTTCTCACTGTCTGGATGTAATCTCTCTGATTTATGGATCCTGAGGCGATGGAGGATCTGTTGCTATCATGCCCATCTTTCATTGTTCATCAAACATTTTTTGTCTTCTTCTCCTCATCACCACATTAATCCTTTGTTTGACAGGAGGTTTAAATTCCTTCCTTATCCACGACACTTATGACTCCATAGCCCAATGGTCCCGAACTGATTTGCAATTAATTTTGTTATCTTTTCCTCTCTCTATAGTCTCACTGATCCACATTCTCAAACCATTTAATCCTTTTAATTTATTTTCATGGGTACTGGGATTATCCTCTTGCAGTATAAGAGTAACTCTTAGTGCTAACATTGTCCATGACGATAAATCCTTCAACTGTACAAATTCTCTCTCTCTTCCTTTGCCTAGATCTCTAGATGAAATTCGTTCTCCACCTATACAAGATCTCTTTGAATCACAGTCCTTAATGATTCAACTCTCTCTACATCAACACTTGGATGAAATTCTCTTCACCCTCTCTCTATGATATCTCACTCACTCATATAATATGTAAGAAAAAATTGTTCTTTGCTTCTACACTCTCGAATGACTTCACACTAGAAAAAGTCCTTTTTTTTTTATCTTTGTGTAAAAATATATCCTCCTTTACCCTAGCCTTTCTTTTATAATATTGAGTTATGAACTAACCCTAATCTCCAAAGTGATTGACGGTTGAGATTACTTCTCACCTCACTTGAGATCAACAACTATTATTTAATTCACTAATGCTAATAAAATCACTTCCTTAAATAAAACTCAACTCACTAATAAAATCACTTTACTTTAATAATTACTTTAATTAAATTAAATTCTCATAGTTAGAAGTCTTTGGACGACTTCCACATGATAGACACAAGTCAATGTGGAATTAGTTGTTTGATGCTACATGCATCAACACTCCCTGTTAGAGAAGAAGGTACTTCTCCCACCTGGAGGTGGCTCTATCTTCACTACTAGATCCACTACCATGGCTACTCTCCAATCCACTTGATTGGTTTCTCCCTCTTAAAAAAAATCTATCCCTGCCATATCACTCGAACCCATCTTCGAATACTTCCCTTTGATCATGTTCTTAGAAGCCTCCTACTCCTGAGCATCCTATATGGACATCTCAAACCATGACTCCTTATTGAAAGACTTGGAAGGCTTATCCTTCCCACCTGAACTTGAAGTTTGACTCCCTCTAAGCTACTCAAACTTCGGAGCTACCTGGTCCTTGTTATTTTTAACTTTATTGCTTTCCATTTCTTGCATATGTTGGCCCTTTAGCCTATACAAGTTTCTCTATCTAACTCCAAGGAAAATTGTTCTGTCTAATCTAGATCATTTGGGCTTGATCAACACCTTTCCATCTTGGAATGCTCCATCAAATCCCTTCTTCTCAATCATTGAGATTGAGAGAGCACCTGTCCTATGATCTAGCACCCATAACATGTCCATCACTCTCAACATGCCTCCTAAATCCATCTGGAATGGCATTTTTCTAGATCCATTCATTGCATGTTTGGTCCCCATACCAAGTTCCACATGCACATATGAGTCTGACTCTGTGAAGCTCTTGAACAACTCTTGTTCTCCTATCATATGACATGTGGCTCCACTATATATTAACCATGCACTAGCTGATATGGTTCCCAAGGAAGTTTGGGAAACAAGCAATAATTTTGTCTTTTCAAAATTCTTGGAAAACTCATCCATTCGAGTCTTTCCCAACACAACTACCTCTAGTTGTGTTTCGTTCTCTCCCTTCTTCTTGTTCAGACATTGAATTGCATAATTCCCAAATTTGTGACATGCAAAGCACTTTAATTTTATCATGTCCTTCTTCTTTCTTTCTTGATAGGTAGACTCTCCACTGGAAATATTCTTGAACTTTTCCTTATTTTCCTGGCTGTCAAGAGCAAGGTTCTCCTAATCATTTTTTTTGTTTACCTCCATTCAATTCTTNTTGAATTTATTTCTAAACGAAGTCATACCACAACCTTGACCAATCAGGGAGGTTCTCATGTGCTACGATCCCTTTGATGAACTATTTCCACTACTTCGTGAAGACTTTTAGTGTCATCCTCACCAATTCTGAATCAGTCATTGTCTCCCTAACTACAACCAGTGCATCTCAAAACTGTCAGATCTGGGTGAGATAGCTTGTCATCATTTCTGATCCTTCCATCTTGTTGTCTCTGAGCTTCTCTCTCAACACCATTTTGTGATTCTCATTCTTTCTTTGAAATAAACACTTCATAGCCTCCCACATGTCCCTGACAACTGTCTTTCTCGAAAAATGAGGGATCAAATGATCCTTCACTCCATCCAGAGTTATGCACCTGACTTTCACATCATTCTAATTATGGATGAACATTTTTTTCGCATTTGTTGGAGGAGTGATCTGAGTATTAGAAAATTCTCAGATCCCATTCTCCATCAGCACCAACATGATCCTCTCCTTCCAAGTACTATAGTTGGAAAGTGCATCCAGCCTATCCTCAAATCACAATCTAGTTAACATCTCCAAAATCTTATCTGATAACCTTCTACTAAAACTATTCGTGTACTGTCCCATATGGTATTTTTCCATGCTATCTGCATTAACAACGCAATTTTTGCACTAATTCCCACATTGTTCTGTGTGGTTCGCACGACCTATAACAGAATACCCACATTTTTCTTAGTTCGAATAGAGTACAGTTGTCTCCCTGAAATATTTCCTTCGATTTCTTCCTGTTGGTTATCGATCTGATAAGATCTCCTTGCAGATATTATAGATCTATTGCAAAAGATAGTGGATTTATGCTTGGTCCTTCAAACACCCACTACAACACTCATGATCTAATAGATATGTTGTTTGTACAACCTGCGATTGGCTCCCTCTTAGAGAAATTGATCTGATACCATGTTGATTTTTCCATCAAGCCAACACTTGGAAGTTAATTCCATGTAAATCACTTATTGAATCAAATCATAGTTGATTTATCAACTAAACATTACAAAGAAAGAATAAATAAGGAAACAAAAATCTCATGCACAACACACAAATATATTATGCCTATCAACCAAGCTTATCATTCAAATATCTTCAAATCTTACAAGGGCTCCCATACCTAGGAAAATGGCTCAATTAAAAAAGAGACAAAGTACATCTTCACCTGACTAGTTGATATGCTTCCATACATGTTGTACAATCATGTAGGGAAACAATGAAACTATTACCCTAATACCCACATTGTCTTGTGCTATCTACACCATTTTAACACCAAAACCCATGCTATCTATGTGACTCATACCAGAAAACCTACACTGTTTGCAACAGCCAATCCTTCGGCTGTACAACTTCTCTCTCTCTTTCTTTTCCTAGATCTCTAGATGGAATTCCTTCTCCACCTATCCAAGATCTCTTTGAATCATAGTCCTCCATGATCCAACTCTCTCTGCATCGACACTTGGATTAAATACTCTTCACCCTCTCTCTATGAGATCTCACTCACTCATACAATATGTAAGCAAAATTCCTTCTTTGCTTCTACACTCTTGAATGACTCCACACCAGCAAAAGTCCTTATTTTCTATCTTTGTATAAAATTGTCTTTTCCTTTACCCTAGCCTTGATTTTATAAGATTGAGTTATGACCTAACCCTAATATCCAAAGTGATTGATAGTTGAGATTACTTCTCACCTCACTTGAGATCAACAACTATTATTTAATTCACTAATGATAATTAAATAATTTCCTTAAATAAAATTCAAATCACTAATAAAATCANAGTAATTACTTTGATTAAAGTAAAGTCTCAAAGTTATAATGCTCTAGACCACTTCCACATGCTAGATACAAGACAATGTGGAAGTACCTGGCTGATGCTGCGTGCATCAACAGGGAGATATATGGAAAGAGTTTCTTAAGGAACTTGAGCAAGCATCGAACTGGACCAAGGGAATGCCACAAACAACAATGAAGAAGAAATGGAGAGATACTTTGTACATCATCCAAAAATATGTTACCTGTGAGGGAATCTACACTATATGAGAAAAACGATAGATGGACATAATTTTTAGTGCAGAATCGATTCATGGAAGTGCCAGCTAAATAATAGGTTAGGGGTTTGAAACATAAGGCTAGAAAAACTAAGGTTCTTGAGATAAGAAATTTGAAACCAAATCCACTAAAGAAGACTAGGGATTCAAACCCTGAACCGAGTCGACCAAGAGGCCAACCCTGGAGAAAATTAGCAAAGAAACCTGAAAATTTTGAGGAAAGGGGTTTAAAGCCTAAAATTGAAATGGAGGATAAGGGTTCAAAATCCTAAGAATTTGAATTGACGACAGAGACTATGGAAACTAAGAAAAGGAAGATTCTTATGGGGCGTCGAACCATAAGAAGCATGAACAAAATTTTGAATACACAAGAATATGATAGTAGAAAAATTCAAGAAAAAGAGGTAATTGATCTTGAAGAATCGGATAAGTAACAACATAGAAACATTCAAAATAAGGAAATTCATAGGAATTTCAGTAAGAATCCCAGGAAAATATCATCTTTCAATATTTCACCAAGTCCAGGAGACAGGGGTAAGTTTTCAAAACTTGATGATGATGCAATTGCGAATTTTGATGAGTCCATGACTCAAGAAACTGAGGATTAGATAGCCATTGAGATTGAGGAGGTAATTCCATATTCGATTCCTTGTTCCTCAAATCTACCGAAATGAGTTAATAAATTCAAGAAGCTAAAATAAGAGCTTTAGGAACTGGAATTTCTCAATAGACATATAAAAATGAGAATGAAACACTTAAGACTAATATTTCCAGGTTACATAGGGAAAATGAACAACTTTAAGAAGAAATGAAGTTGCTCATCAATAAAGCCAGAAAATGGTGCAACCAAAGCCAGTAAGTTAAAATTTGAAGCTGAATATTGAAGATTAAGCTCAATGAAATTAAGAGGAATATACACGCTTCAACATCTGGTATGAATATTTTAATTGATGGCACATAATGGGTTTAAGAGCTCAACATCAACAATTTTGAATATTTTTTAAGGTTTCATGGAGGCAACAAAGTTTTGAGGAACATAGCATTTTTGTTGCATGAGGACATGCAACATATTTTGTGTGGGGGAGATGTTGGGTCCTTGATTTGAACTCTTTTTGTCACTTCCATGCATAAAATTCCCTCGAAACCTATGCCTCTCAGCTCTCTAGCACTCTATTATCACCTATTTTTCCATAGTTATTCCCATATCTATAGAATACCGTGGGGTGAATTATATGGTGTTAATTTGGTACATTAATTATCAATTTGATTTTGTAAACTTACTAAGTGCTAGGCACAATATATGGAGAGCTAATCTAAAAGTGTCTAACACACCATTTTCTAATGAACTATGAAGCAAAACTAACATGATTGATTGCTCATATAACAATGAATATTCTAATGTATAATTGTAGGTTGAATATAGATCCTTATATTCAATATTACTTTGTTGGATTCACTCTATGATTTTTATTGACAACCTTCAATTGAAACTATAAACAACATAATTGGGAAACTTAATGCGTGCAGACAAGATATCTATCATGAACAGTTTTCGACCAGTGAAATATTGGTGATCATAAATTGCATCAATTTGCGGCTTTGACAACTCTTTTTCTAGAGAATCACCAATTAAATTGATGAGAAAACAAGCATGAAAATCATGTTCTCATAAGAATTAGTTGATCTACACAACATAAATAAAATTACAGTTCAGAAATTAAACACTCACACAACAAAAATAAATTATTGGACAACATATACCAAGAGGAGGGACCCAATCTCCCTTGACATAAAATGCCAAGAAAAATATAGTGGAGATCTCTTGATATGCAAAATGTTCTTTATTCCATAATTCTCCCCCCAATTACATTGATCCTCCTTACATTTATACATATGGATTACATTTCAAAGGAGGAAAATGGTTAGAACAAAATGAGACCAGATCCCAAATATATGGAGCTACAACCATCATAAAATTGATTAAGGAAATGGAAGTTAATTAATGGTTGTTGGATATGTTTTAATAGCATGGAAGCACAACAACACAATATTTGACAAAACCATATTCCCAAATCCCTCCACAAGAGGCGTAACTATAGGAATTCAGGTGCTACATGATTTCTTGGAACATCCACCTTGAATATCTTCCCATATCTCCCAAACCTTTTCTTGTTTTGGAAATCTACCTAGATGTTACCCAATTTGGGGAATTCTGCACAAAACCCACGTCTTCAATTTTCCTACTTCGTCTTCATCTGTCTGGAAATTCCATGGAAAAATTGCTTCTAGAAACAGGCTATTATAGAATTTCAATAGTACTACAGGAATAGGAAGATGCCCATTATAGGATTTGAACTGCATGAACCATTATTGGAAAGACCAAGTCTAATTCCTTTTAATTCATTAAAAATAAGAGAAATTACTGAAATTAACAACTAAACATCTTATAAGCTTGCAATGGCACTTATCTTGATAACTACGAGGGAATATGATAAAAAGGAACAATGATAAGGTAAAAGGGATGGACAAAAGGGTCAAAATGAGACACGTATGTCAGTGAAAAATATACCAAAATGGCGACCCAATAGATATGTATATCAAGGACACATTCAGGGTAAATTTGTCTATTTTTGCATGTTTTCACCTTTCCATATGAAAATTAGTATAAAATTCATTTTTATTAATAAGTCGCTACAGAATCACAGATTATGTAGCAACTTTATATTTCTGTAGTGAATAAACATTTTGTAGTAGATTTGTAGCTTTGCAAATTTGTGTGCATCCTAGGGATAAACCGTGACTTGGAGGAGGTTCAAAATCATCACCAGATGGTTTCTTACCTATCAGTCAAGATTTTGAGTCAACAAGGCCAGCATGGGAGAAAATTCAAACTCCAAGTCAACGTAGAACACAATGACATAACATCCAAGTTTTTAGGCGCTAAATCATTTACGAGGTGTCAACAAATAGAGTGTTATAATTTCATGCATCACTATCATGAAATTCTCTCTACGTGGGTCATTGAAATTAGCTCATCTAGCTAAGATTACAATAGATTAGATTTGTAAAATATTTGTACTCTATTTTATAGTTAGTCTATTACAGAGGTCTGTAGGATTTGGATCTGAAAGAGATCATTATAATGTTATAAATACTTCATCCCAAGAGCCTACGATATATGATATGATATGATCTAGAATGATTTCATTATTACTCTGTTGATTATGAGAATTAATACAAACTCTGGTTAACTATTCATTTTATGCGTTGTGATTGTTAAATTCATAATTTAGTTCTATAGTGTTTTCAGCAATGTCATCCAAACCAAGAGGCCCATCTGTGTGAGGTATACATTGCTTAAATTATAATTATATTTACTTTGATTTGAGCAAAAAGTGTGATTTTGTTTACTGTCATTTATTGTCTCATAGGATTTCAATTCAATTTATGAATTTTTCTTTTAATCATTGTAGAAATACTAGTGCACAATTTGTTAAGTGAATAAAGATGATCTCATTTGATCACACAAACCTTCATTTCACATCATGATTGAAAGGCTATAATAGAATTACAATTGATAATTCAATAGGTTAACAGATTCAAGTGCTTGGACTCATTTATGTAGCTTTGCATTAATTTTTTTTTGTAGTGTTGCACTACTTTTGTTTTTGTAGCATTGCAGTAGTTCTATTATATAGTAAAACAATGAGAAGTTTGTATTTCAAAATGGTCATTTAGAAATAAGTCCTAAAATAAATTTTGGATATATAGTGTATGCACTTCATCAGTTTACGAATCCCATATTGATGAATTTAATGTAGTAGAGTTCAATCAATTTAATTGACCGACAATACACTAGAATTGTATTTGGAAAAAACTTAAGCATCTTTCATTACCTTTCATGACAACAATATCATATATTAAGGCCATTCATTACCATCCTTGTTCACTCCAAAACCTTCACCACTTCATTTGAACCATGATATCATCTTTCTTTAATTCCATAGTTTAATTCCACTCCAACATCCCCTAAATATCCAAGAATGATAAGGATTCAAAGTTTCCCTATTATTGTCCCACAAGAACCAACAATATAAGGCCTTGTTTCTAAAAAAAAAAAGAACCATAAACAAGAGAAAAAGAGACATTTTTGCTGCTCCACAAGAACCAATATCAGATCAATAAGTAGTTGATACACATGGAAAAGCCAAGGAAACCACTAGAAGAAAGGAATGGGTTTCCCCACAACAACCTAAAACAAAAGAATTTGTTGTAGAAACCATCCCTACATGAGGATATGTTGTCATATAGAAGGGAAGAAAATAGATTCAAAGGTATGAGTTCCTTTCCACGATTCACTAGTGCATATATTGGTTCTCATATTCAAAATATGTTGCAAATCATAGGGTTACTATCACACAAAAATCAAGAAAATATTTATTGAAGGCCACATTATGGTAGTAGACTAATTTCTTTTACTTATCATGACACTTATGGGGTTCCTCTTTGTGCTACACATGGTCATTTGTCATGATTTGTACACTTGGAACCACCCACATGGGAACTTGCTCCACACGTAGACAAGTTTTGTTGATTGTAACATAGATATTTATTGAACATTTTCCCATGGTTATGATGGTTCCCTACTATAGCATGACTTGGTGTTTCTAAGTGCCCAAAGTTCATATTTTCTATCATCAACACTTTTGTGTTATGTCTGAAATTTGAAGAGTTTGTCCCCATCATTCAAGCTATTCATGTCCATATTTAAAAGAGAAGTTTCTGATAGTCATATGGCCATTTTTCCAATGTGTTTATGGTAGAAAAAAACAATCCTAAAATGTTTTGAAGCAGAGTACAACATTACATGAGGACATGCTCTGTATTTGGTTTGGGGGAGACTGTGGGTATAACCAAGCAGCATATGGTGCATTATTTTTAAGGTACAACTAGAAGTGGTTCTAATCATCATTTGAAACATTGTATACAACAATAATTTCTCTTCCAAATAGCGACACATGACTATTTTTTCATCCATATTTGTGTTTTGTCTCTAGCATTGAATACTCATTATAAAAAGATTCATCTAATGTAGTATCCTCTATTAGAGTCAATGAAGATTCTTTATCATCCAGGTATGGATTGTTGTTTACAACAATGGTGACTTTTATTGTTGGATTCTTGAGTGCATTTTCCCCAAATTGCCTTGTTTTGGTTGCTACTCATTGCATGGTTGGTATTGGAATAGAAGGTGGCCCTTTGATTTTCTCATATTTTGTCCAAACTCCCAACAAAGGTTTTTGGATGGTAATAATTTCATCCTTTTTGAAAATTGACATAGTATTGGAGGTTGCAATAGCATGAATTTTGATGCCAACATTGGGTTAGTGGTGGTTACTTGAACTATCTTCAACACCCTTATTAATTATTCTTCTATTCTATTTTGTAGTCTCAAAATATCCGCAATATCTTATAATTAAAGGTAGAAATAAATATGCACATCATATCCTTACACATGTAAAGAAAAGGCAACTTCTTCTAAGGGAGCCTAGATGTAAGAAAAATGGAAACAAAAAGTGAAGCAGGATTTTTGTCACAATTTTAAGTTTTTTTCCCCATCATTAGTCAAATAAACACTTCTGCTATGGTCAATATGATTTTCAAATGCATTTACCTACTATGGACTTGTCTTTATTTCTTCCCAATTGAGTGGTTGAAGTGGAAATTGCACATTGAAAACTATGCATTTAATGGATTCCAATGATAGTAGTCTTTACAGAGATGTTTCATTTTAAGTTTAGAAAAATTTCAACCAATTCATTCCACTCTCTTGTGCTCTATCATCAAAGTACTGAAAGTGTAGCGAGTCAAGAGAAGACAATAGTCAGTCATAATTCTAAATGCTTCATTAGAAATTTGTTTCAAAGTGAATTCAAGACTTTTATAAGGTCTGAGATTGAACATTGCAGTGAGCTAAAGGTGTCCATTTCTATAAACAATTATGATCTATTTCAAGGAAGATTTATAATTTTAAAGATCTCAGCAAAAGGATTCATGTACAATGGAATATACTTTTCATATGTAAAATTAGCATCTTTATACATCAAGATGAAATCGTAAACTTAATTTTGTTTTGGTAGAAATTTGAAGGATCAACACAAGAAGATGAAAATGAGCCATTGCAAGTAACGATGAAAGATCAATGTGAAAAGAAAGGAACAAAGGGGAAACCATACCATTATTACTCTTTAGCATTCATCCCAACAAGCTCAAGTTTCCATTTTAACTAAACAAGTAGATCTCATGCTCTTTAAGGATTATTAATCTCACTGAGGACCATGTGGCATTTAAGGTCAAGACAACATCTCCCAAAAAATATTGTGTGCATCCTATCACTAGAGTTGGTTTCCCTAGAGTAGTATTGATGACATTGTTATGATGAAAGCTTAGTGAGAGGCTCCACCTGACTTACAGTGCAAAGAAAAGTTTATAATTGAAAGTGTTAAGACACCATATGGTTTTTCAACAAAGGATATTTCTCCAAATATTTTTAACAAAGAACCCGAAAAAAAAAAACATTAATGAAATGAAATTAAGGGTCGTCTATGTGCCACCACCATAGCCACCTTCTCCTATTTTAGAATTGGAAAAAGAAGGTCTATCGCCAAGATCATCATATTCATTGGATAATGGTGACTAGAATGTTTTATTTAATGATAAAAACTCAAAAGAGATGATGATTTGTTATATCATAAAATACATGAACTAGGTCATCACGATTTTTGGTGAGGCGAAGCAATAAATTAGAATAGGTATGCTTGCAAAATTTCCCCAAAACCTAGTTTGTACTTGTGAAGAAAGTGACTATTTTTCAAATCTATTGGAGGTTTTCTATGGAATGCCTATAACAATTTTTTTCTTTATATTGAGAACTATGAATTGGGTCTCCCTGATTTTTGGTGGAGAAAATAATTATGTTGGGAAAAACACACCAACTAAAAATCGCCTCAACCCAGATTCACATTTGCACAAAATGAAAAATTTTCAAATCTGTTGTGGAACCCTATGCATATTTACTGCAAAACCTGTACAGTTCATCATGGAACCATCATAATGCTACTTTTGAGGATGTAATGGCTATGGGAATAGAACACAAGACTTCTAAGATGATCTGGGTGACCATGGGTTGTGAAATTATAAGTTAGATCACTTGTTTTTTTTTCATTATGGGCTAATGAAATGATGACATGTGTCTCAAGGTAGTGATTTAAAAATGAGAAATGCATATTTAAAAATATATTATCCATTACTAGAAGGTATTTCTATTTGGAATCAATTGGGCAATGGAGAGGTATTGAAATTGCATTGAAAAATGGAAGCAACAATCATCATGATTGATATAGAGGTACAAGGTAGTGTGAGGGAATGCAACACATTTTTTGGGGGAGATGTTGGGCCGCATAATTCATATTTTTACATCCTCTTTTCCCTATTTTTAATCCATTTTCACTTACCCATAACCCAGTATTAGTCCATTTTAATGTTTATGTGCAGAATTTATGCTCATGGTGTTTTCCATTGCATTTCGTAGTAATTAGTCAAATTATGATTAATGTTAGGAATGATTAATGTATTTCATATTTACTTTTGAATACTAACTCGATTTGGAAATTTCTATAGATCCATGTTTTGCAGATTCCGGAATCAACCACGGCCACCATGGAAAAGATATTCAAAGATGAATTATATAGTTTTAATTGTGAAGGATAGATTTTTATAAACCCACTTGTATAAATCCATTATTAAACATTTTTTATATGTTCCAAATTAATTTGGGTAGCTACAATTCATTTGTTGGCTAATTCAAATTACAGATTCAATTCTTTGAAGAGAAAGAGGGTGAATTGTTGATGGATATGAGTGCAGATTTGATTCTCTACAAGATTTGAATATCTCCATTGGATATATCATGGATGTAATAAGTAAAACACTATTGAAATTCATTTGGGATGTGCCTTGACCAAGTTGTTATAACCCACATATCCTAATTCGAATTTGACATTCAAAGGCATCCTAAATTTGATAAGAGTTAGCAAGGATCAAGGAAACCATTTACTATGTTGGAAATCTATTGTAACCATTGTGGATTCATTAAATACTCAAGTAGGTTTGATTAGATATTTGTTATTTTTGGTTTCAAGCAATTTGATGTACAAAAGAGAGTGCCTTCTCCATTCTATGGGGAAGACTCTTAGAAAACAACTCCAATTTATGATTCCATAGAATAAAGATCTGATTTTTAGTTTAATTTCTAGTTTTCTCAATTATTTTATGATCATGTAGTTTAAATAGTTAATTTATCTGTTCTTGGGAGGTACATCCGATTCCACGATAACATATCATTGTGTGATTCAACAATTTTCCATTTTTTCTGTTCTTATTCAAGTACTTTTAATTTCGCAACTCTGATCTATTTTCTTGTTGGGTTTGAAGTGTTTTCATTTATGCAATAGTATTCCAGTTCATAGATTAGTTTTAGAAAATATTTCCAACAATAGGAGGTATGATTTATGGGAAGAGGAAGTTCCTAAATCATGCCAAGATATAACCCGATAACAACAAGGTGTTGGTGTTATTCTGTGTGTGGGTTGTAAGACCCAAGGTTTGGTTTATCTAAGACCAAAAAAACCCACTAGACACCGACCATTTTGACATCACTTGCTTGCGCAAATGAAGTCTCACATGAGGTATCTATGGGGACTGCAAGAACTAGGCTTCTGCAATGGTAAGGGAATGGGAGGAAAAAATTCATTTCATTCTTCCCTATTATGTTGTGTGCATAACTATGTTTTGTTTTGTTATTAAATTACTCATGAGTCAGATTCATGTACTTATCATATTCCAAATTGTTGTATAGATTTGTTACTGTCACAATCATGAATCATTGAACCATTCTTAACTATTGTATGAATCTATTATACGATGCATGCAAATAATATTCATAATCAAACACGAAAATACAAACAACAAAGGATTATGTAACATATATTTTTCATTACTTTATTCATCCTTCTCAACCCTTGACTACTACATTCAAGAACTCTGGAACTTAATATCAGTCAGACTATAACATAACCTAATCTATCATAACTAGAATTCATTAGTATAATACCTAGTTGAGCCAACCCCTAATATCCCAACTCATTACATATTTATACCAAATCTAGGGATAGAAACTTGTTGAGGGTTCTGAGATCCCTTTAACTCAACAGTAGGAACCAAACCAACTTAAGAGTCCCAATTAGAGTCGTAATCAATTTATGAGTGGTAAGGTTATCTAGATTTGTGATATGGACGGAATTATCGATGGACTTTAATCGTGATTGACATATATGTCTTTTCTGTGAGGTCTTTCCTTAGGCTACACATATTTTTTGGCACAGGGGCAGACCCAGGGTTGAACACTACAAAAACACACCAACAAAACCCTAACTACCAGCCCTTTCAGAAACACCTGCAAAGGAGATGAAGTCTCACCTGAGGTAGAGGCAGGCATGGTTGCAGGACTTAGATGTCTGCAACCTTAGCTGGGATACATATATGTGATTGTAATACTTAACCAAGCACGTAGCACTGACAGTTCATCAATATGTAACCAATATCTACTCCACAGATAAAAGAGAGCATCACAGCATTCATTCAGATCTAATGTATTTAAGCACTTAGCATAAGATATAGATCAGATCTAGCAGATCCAAGCACTAAGAACATTCACCCATGTCAGATCTAGCATCCAGATTCTTTATAAGCACAAAGCACAAAGCATAAACATATCTATCTATCTATCTATCCAAGCACTTAGCAAATAACACATAAATATACCAACACATTGCACAAAGCAGAGCAACAAAGAATATGCGTGGTTCACCCCCACCCTAGGGCTACGTCCACCAACTCTTCTTCTTTATTATCTTCGGTCAAGCTTCTTACAGGCACAGAGCATCCAATTCCCACTCCACAGAGGGCAGGAGATGTTTGCACCTCGCTAGATCCTCCTTCCTTATGTTACAACACAAATCCTTCCACAATCTGTTACAACCACTTTCACTTAGCTCTAGAATTTTCCCATAGTATGCATAAAGAATCTACAAATCATACTTTCACTTAGCACACTTACAACCTACTAGTGGCAGTCCCTTCTTATATTTCCTACATCTCTATTTATACATTACAAAATAGGCCTAAACATGGGTAAACCCATGGGCCGAGATCCTGCGATCTCTGCTTCATCTTGTGCTCCTCCTTCGATAGGTTGTCGAAGTCCAAAAATAGGTCAAACTTGATCAAGATCCCTCAAAACTTGGTCAAGGAACAACAGGCCCCCAACAATCACCTGTGACTCATCCTGAGTCACTCTGGTCTGGGTAGTTCTGCTTCGAACGCCTCGATCTTGGCTCGAGCTGCTTCAACTTTTTTCTATGCCACGAACTCATGTTCAACAAACTCCTGGATGACTGTGTCATTGACCGGTCCCTCTAGGTGTTGTTCTGCTGTGGTGACAACCTGCTCTAGCTCTGCTCCTTGACTTTCAACCTCTGTGAACAATTGGTAATCCTTATCTTGAACAGGTTGGAACCTTTGAGTTACTTCCATAACTCTGCTCTGAATAGTATGGATCTTTTGTTGGGCAGTGCGCTGCTCTTTAGATTGCTTCATTCTTTCTACAACTGACAGGGATTTCAACTGTGCCTGTAGTGTCTCTGCGTGTTGCTTCACTTCCTAGAGTTGTGAATCCAGTGCCTGCAACTCTAGGTTCTCGATGAGTTTCTCATACGTTTGGGCGTTGCGGTTACTCAACTACTTTCAATCCATGGCAAGGGCCTTTAGTCTGTCAACTACGCTACGGGAAGTTGCTTCTCTTTGATCCCTAACATCTTGCGGGGTCTCGGGCACTGTGAGGAGCTCTAAATCTACTATACATTGTTGGAGTTGTTGGATCACTTCTGAAAGCTTCTCTACTTGCTGTGTGACTTGATCCTCCGCCTTAATTTCTACGACTGTCATAGAGAGAAGTGCTTTGTTGACCACTTCCTTCACTTCGAGTTGCTAGTGAGCAATTGTTCCTTTCCTTACTGCAGTTTTGTTTTTTCTTCATCGAACTTTTCTTGGAGAGCACTCTTTTCATATTCTGTAGCTTGGAATTGTTCTACAAGTACTCCTTGCACTTGTGTCAAAGCCTAGGTGGCTTGTTTTGTTTCCTCTTGTGCTCATCGAGGGCGAGCTTCGAATGTATCAGCTAGTCGTTGGAGTTGAACTGGTTCATCTCCCAGTTCTGGTGTTCCTAATGGCAGAGGCACAATGGAGACTGCGTGACTGGACTGAAGGGCCTCCTATACCTCTTGGAGTTCAAACTCAATTCTATTTTACATCTCCTCCTACTTAGCTTCTTATTTCTCTTCTATTTTCAGTGAAGCATCATTCAGGGCTACTATGATGAAATCAAAATCGTCGGAGGTGAGGACAGTCTGCATCTTGGTCATAGAGGCTTTTGGTTTCTTCTGGGAAGAAGAATTTGGGCGGGAAACCTTCCTTTTCTTTGAGGGGTCCTCCTTGTCTCTAGGAGGTGTTACCTCACCTTTATTTTGTTTAGCTTATGTGCCATTTATCACTTCGCCATCACCCCCTTTCTCTAGTGATATGGAAGAAATATTCGTTGAGGCGCTGCTTAAATCTTGTACTTCTTCAGTCTTCTTTGTCTTGCTGGGTCTGGGTGTATTGTGCGCAGTTTCTGGGCTGTCTATGTTGGATATCTCCGCAAGGTCTGTTGGAATAAGGAGGTCTACCAACCAGTCCTTAGTGATCTCCTCCAGATCCTCCTTCTTCAGTTTGTAGTATGACTGCATTTGTTTCTTATGTTCATCGCTGCACGTTGTAATATAAATGAAATTTTTATCTATGTTGAACTTCATCAAAGGCCAGAACCGGTGTAGAGTATTCAGAGTCATGCGAGGCTCGGACTGGATGGATATCTTCAACTTATTGTAGTAGGTATGAAAAACAACATTTGACTGCCACTATTTATTCATATCGCTTGAATACCACAGTGTACTGAACTTCGCAGCCAACAGCTCAAATGGCTCGATATCGGGGAAGTTCAAACCTTCCGAAATCTCCTAGGCGATGAATGCGATAAGGATAAAAATCCAACTAAAATGGAATTCGTAAGCTTGATCTTGTGCTTCTCTATAGTATAGTTCCAACTAATTCACTAGGTACTTTTCCCAGTTCATCTATAGGCCTTTCGCGCACTTCCTTGCAAGGTCGACTACAAATCCGGTGACTTGGGTAGGTCGGTTCTTTCTCACTAAATTCCCTGCAATCAAATGAAAGGTGAGGAGAATTGTGCCACTCTGTATAGAAGCTACCTTGTAGCCTTGCATCCCCTTCTCGACATCGTCGTAGGTGTCCTTGATCCTTTGTTCTAGAGCGCAATCCATGGTTTTTCCGGGATAGAAATCTTGTGGGTCAGGTCCTTGCATACTCAAGCATGTGATCTGATGGATCAGCATCAGATCAACTGTGATACGGTGGTTTAACCACAAATAACCGCCATGGTAACAAGAAAGTAGCAGCTTGACACAGACATTGACTTCCTGGTGTCTTCCGAAGTGTGGGATCTTCATGACGTTCAATAGGGTGGACTCTGTGAGGTTCATCATCCACGACTGGGGGGTTATCTTCGAATTCTTCCCCTTTGTTCTGGTTAGGTACTTATGTGGGGCAAGAATGTTATAGACCTTCCGGTCGTCGAGGTTGAAGTTGCTAAATTTTATTGCTATGATCTTATCCTAGTTTGCTCGAACTGTGTGGACCCCTTTCGGGAGGTACGTCGTGACCAAGGTGTACTCAAAGTCTCTAGGTACGCTATCTCAATTTATTGCACCACTCAAAGGTGGTATATAGGAGGGTAATATGGTCGTAATTGACTTGGAATTCAATAAGTCATCCCTGTGTTTGGTTCGCTTTCCATCTGATGGCCAGGATGGTTCGGTTCTGCGAGTAGTCGATGGAGATGCTTGCACTGTTCTTGTGGATGAATCTTGGACCCCTACAGATAATCCTCTCTCCGACATGACTCTTTCAGTCATCAGGTTGAGGAGTACTTATGTCACAGATTCTTTGACTGCATTGAGCTCCTCGAACATACGCGCTCGGGATTAACTAGATCGGGTTTAAGATTAATTTATACACTGCAATGGAATAGACGACAACAATGCGATGATCATTGTGAAAAATCAACTTAGTCTGTGGGCCCAAACTCTCGGTTAGAAAAAGTGTTCTCGATGCATGGTGCGATGATATAAATAGGTAACTTGGCAACGAGTCTCTTGCAACGGGTATGGATCCTTCATTAACTATGTTTGGTCCATTACGGTGCGGTCCAACGGTCTGGTGGAAAACCATAAATGCCTTTCTACCCGTTCAGAGCGTCGGTCGAACGATTATAATGTCCCCAATGGATATATTGCTTCGCCATGGTGAAGTTCCATGTGATGTTGTTCTGATATCCCGGTGAAGCTCCAATTTTGTAAATTTTCCTTCTACGAGGTTCCCTCTGGAACCTTCTACAACTTTTCGATCTTAGCTCTCTTATTACTAAATTTTCTATCCTTCTTTCCAGTGGGCTTCGTCTCAGTATTCCTTTTTCCATTCTGATTCTTATCTTCTTTTGACATAATTACTTCGCGTTGTTGAGATTATTTCTTAGGATTCAGGGGTAATACTTCTTCTTTATCTGGGGTAGGTACTTCAGTCTTCTGTGGGTCCTCTAATGTTCTTGCAGCTTCAACATCCAGGTCTCTGGTGTTAAATAGCTTGGATCTATTCTCCTGTTCTTCAATCAAGTGTGCGATCCTTCTAGTCATGAAATCTTTTAACTTTTGTTTCTTCTGCTCCAAAACTTCTTCTTCTTCCTTTCATCTGGCTTGATCTCTGTCAATCCAAGGTTTTCCTAGTAACATGGTAAATGGGGAATTGTCCTCAGTAAAATTAATAATCTCAAAATATTCCTCTGTCAAAGTTCCATTTGCATTCATAGGTATCTGAGTGAGCTTTCCACATAGGTTTATCATATTTCCTCTGAATAACCCTATTCCTCCCAAGGAAGGATGTAAATGTGTTGAACCTGCATAGAATAGATCTAGCTAGAAAATACTACACACATTTGCAGAGAGAAATTGAGAAAGAAGAAGCAAGATAGAAAGAATGGAAAAATTCTCATTAACCATATTCCACACTCAAAAGAGTGAATAATTTACAATATATATAGGATACATGGGTAACTAATGAGACATAGTGGTGATCTAGAGTGATTTTGACACACACCAGCAGTTAGAAGAGTAAACTGCCACCTAGTCTAGTCTCTCAGGTAGTTACAGGAGTGAACTGCCACCTAGCTAAGTTAACTAGTCAACTAGTCTTCAATTAATTGACTGAACAAAGAGTAGTGAGTTGGTGACGATCCCAATGTTGCATGGTGACAAAACCAATGCAACATCTAAACTCAACTCAACTAGTCAAACAAAATCTCAACTGAAAGAGAATATTCTCCAGGTGGAATATTCTCCCCTAAAATATAGGAGACTGGATAATGACTAATTATGACTAATAAACAATGAATACCCTTAGGAAAAATAAATCATAGGTGTGTGTGAAGTAACTCTAACACCCCCCCTGAACATCACTATGGTGAAAATAAAGAATGGGTCTCGGCTATGAGGCCATGTTAGGTACCCAAATACAAAAGATACATTGAACTAAATG
>SNQJ01S0063862.1:59831-84831 GCA_010110895.2 Picea sitchensis | reverse complement strand
GCGTGAAGGAGGCGAGGAGACGTCGACAATGTGGATAAAAAGGAGATACGGAACCAAGAATCTACGGGCTAGACGAATTGAAGGGAAGTGGTTCTGCAACATTTGGTGGCAAGACGAAGTTTCCTTCTATCTTACATTGTTGTTAACCTGGTTAAGGAAATATCCATATTTACAAAGATGGTAGGTTAAAGAGATTTAAGTGATTATTTCTGTAGAATTCGAGTGCCCTATAAATTTTTGAGCATGTTGAATTCATTTCTGAATGCAGAAATAGATTTTGAACAACATAAAATAATGATTCATGTAAATTTATATTTTAATTAACACCTTTACAAAATATTCTACTGGACCCAATCAATAATTTAAGTATGCGTGCGTTCTCAGCCCAGAAATGATCGACAACAGGTATAGGTATGGGAAATGGTGTTTTCAGCCCAGAAATGATCGACAACTGGTGTAGGTATGGGCGTTCAATAACCAATCTGCTGCGCAGGCTTTAATGCTGTGACATGTGGTATATACACTGTTAGATATATTCCACTGTATATACCAAGACAATCCGATATATACACTGTCAAATATATCCCGCCATAGCATTAAAACCTACCCAGCAGGCTGGTTATTGATCGCCATAAGTATGTGTCCGGAGTCAGTGCATAATAGTCTACTGCATCACAGTAAAAAAAAAAACAACAACCAAATGCCATCGTTACTAGATAAAAAAGAAATCTCTAGCCACGATTACAATTGGAAGCTAACATCCAGCCCAACGGTTAATTCGTAGACGTTCCAACGATTTGGGTGGAAGTGAAATAAAAATTTCTTAACAAAAAACGGAGGATCATTGTAGCCACCGAACACGCTGATTAAAGATACATTCAGATCCAAGGATTAATGCAACCCCAAGTCTAAGCTTATTTCAGGGAACTATGAACACTAATACTATTAATAATGAAATATACAAGGTGATTTTCATCATTACATCGAGTTAACAAGCATGATCTACGATTTTCATTTACTTTGCGGCTTTTGATTCGCATGAAGTAATGTATGTTCATCTCTCACTAAGAAAGCTTGCTTGTCGGTTTATGAGAATGTATAAAGATTGATAGCAGCGAAGTCTTAACCTCTTGATAAAAACGAGCATTATAACTGGTACCTCAGAGCTAGCTAGTATGCTTCATTTTTTTCAAGAAGTGGAATGGGATATAGTGAGATTTTTTTTTAGTTATTTAGAAGTTCACATTAAAATATTGTACAAGATTTTTTTTCTTCTTATACACAAAATAATAATCCAATGCAGCATACAAAAATCCAGTTTTTCAACATTAATATATATAGATCCATTTATGAATGACTAGAATTAAAATGTCAACAATATAGATTGTCCTCCCATACATAATGGATATACTTCTTCGCTTGCTAATTGCTTGACTTCACTCGTACCTCCCAGCCAATGCTATGGGCACTCTTCTTACCCCTTAGCCCACCATGTAAAGGAGTCACAGACAAAATCTCAGACCAAACTAGCTCAAACTTGCCCTCGCAAGAACATACTTTCACCTCATTCACAAACTTGTATCCCAACTCACACAAGTAAACTTAGTCACAAAATAATTTGAAAACATTTAGTTATCCAACAATAGGGTAATTTCCTTCTTCTTCACGATTCTTTTTATAAGAAAATTCACAATTAGCCAATTTTTAATAATTAAATTAAATATTATTTACCCCCCACACATGTCACACTTTCCCCAAGTTGCACATGTTTAATTCTTTTAAATTTAAATAACTATAGATTTTCCCTCACACTCCTCAATTAGTTCCTAGATTTTCTCCTAGTTGTCCCTTAGTTCCTCAATTTCTCTTTTATTGTGTCTCCTAACTAATTTAGAGTTGGAGTTTGATTATGAATCTTCTCTTAGTTTGGATTTAGAACTTGATTGACTTAAGATACTATCTCTATGTTGACAACTCATTCTCTCATGAGTTAATTTATTTTAATTTAAAAAAATATTTTATTAATTTCATGCACACCTTGTGCACATGTCATAATATTTTATTCTCCCTATAATAGTTTTATTTAGTTTGAAATCCATTAACCCATTTTATAATTTTATTTAGTCAACACATCTAGACTTAGACCTTTGGTTATGTTTTTTGGTTTAAAATTTTGATAACAATTTATATTATCTTCTCTAACAAAGTATAAGTATTCATTTTATTTTATAAGGTCTTCTATATTTTTAAAGACCCATAAATTTTTTCATGTGACGTGCCTTTCAAGACACACCTCTTTGCTCCAATGGTTTCACTCGCCATTGACTTAATTGGGATGTTGTATGACGCTTGGAGTCAATACTCCACTTGTCGACCTTCTATGAGACTAAGGGCTTACTGAAGAATAAGGAGTCTTAATTATTGCACGCCCCTCAAAAATATTTTTGAGCGACTATCTCACTCTACCCTCACTGCATCGTGAACCTCTCAGAACAAGGTAGTCATTAACCTTCAGTTCAGGTCACAACGAGAGTGCTAGTAGGTTGTGATAGGAACATTGTCACACCTCTCCCTCATCCATCTAATATATGTGTATGAACCCTTTATTCCATATATGAGTCGGATTAGCAAGTGTCACCATGTCTGCACCCACTAGCAAAGATAATGTTAATAACTTATATATATGAAATCCATACTAAAATCATCATCACTAATATATGTGTATAAAATCAAGTACTCATAACTAAAATAAATAGTCCACTCCATGACTCAATCTAGAGTCCAAGGAAGTCTATCGATGCCATCAACATCTTCATCATGTCATGTTTCCTGCACACTGAAGAAACCTCACCATAATACTTGTCATCACTATACATCAATATAATAACATATCAATTTCCAAAACATCTTCATAGGATAAACACACTTGAGCCAAAACTGATAATCATAACATACCACGTTTTTAACCGGTTCACTTGCTCAGAAGTGTCCTCAAATAATAAGTTAGTGTATGAATAGTGATTAGTGAAACTCGATGTTACATTTGAGGACCAACTAAAGGAGACAACAAACCCCTGTTTTGAACACCAACTCAAGAAGACAACAATCCCCTATTTTTCAAGAATGAACTTGAGGAAGCTGTAACTCCCTGTTGTTCAGGCTCCAACCTGTAGAGGAATTTAATCCTCTCTTGCTCCACACTTCCACCCTCACTTAATTTTTTAATCTTCAAACTTCAATTTCTTCCTTTGCACTCTTCTTATGTCTATATCTTCTTATTAAATCATCCAGTCACATCTTATTTCAACATATTTTCTTGTTTATATACTCATACAAAAGGTATACGACATTGAACCATTGTGTGTCTTTGTAAATAACAATCAACCAATGTACCTCTTCAATATAGGAATGCATCTCTTCATTGCAATTATGTGTCTTTTCAATATAAGATATTAATCATACTAATTTAATTAATACAATGTTAATGAACCATTGTCCATTTTATATAGTTTAGCCACGTTTTCAATTGGGTCAATAGATTTTCACTATCATGATTTAATTCACTTTTTACCTTACCATAGGTAAATACCACCATGGTTTACAAATACCACGTGCTCTTTCATTTTTACCTTTCTTCTTTAACTCCACTTTCACTTTTATCTTTTCCTTTAATCCAATTTCACTTTTACATTTTTCATTATTTCACTTTTATATTTACTCCTCTGTTACATAAACTCTACTTCCACTTAACTTTTAAACTTTTGTTATTTATTAAGGAATATTTATATTTAATCCACTTTCATTTCCATTTTTGTGTAAACTTAGTTTCCACTTAACTTTTCCACTTTTGTATTTATTAAAGTGATACCAAGGTCACATTTATATCTAATCACTTTTTAACCTTTGGCATATATTTGATCACTTACTAACATTTCACATTAATGACAATTTATTCAAAAATTGACTGCCTGAGTGGATATAACCATTGGTGGGTGCTAGAAACTGTTTGGTTTTGAAGGGTTGTCCAACTTCGTCTTGGAAAGAATGATAACCAAAACTTGCTATGAAATATAGACTATTGTGTTGATCTGATAGACTCAAGGGTTCTAAGTGTTGCGTCAACAAATTTCCCTTCGACTACACTCTGAAATGATAGTGCACTAGAAGGTGTTCATGAGGAAGCCTCCCCGGTATTTGTTATGTTCATCACGATCCTATCTCAAATGAATATACAAGTCACCAGGACAATTGTAATATCCCCAAAAATAATTAATTATTAAATTCTGTATGTACTTAGGAATTTTATTTCCGTTTTTGGCAAATTCATATTTGGAAAATTATTGTCATTTATGGCAATTGCAAATTTGGAATTTGATTATGTGTAATTAATTATTGTGACTGTTGGAGAAAGATTTTATTTTTTCAACCAACTCTTTGACTATGACACGTGTAAAAGATAAATATTTTTATATTAATTCTCGATGGACAAATGAAATGGCTAGGTTGAAATCAGATGACCATGACTCCATGAGTGGCGAAAAAACTTGAACTACCTTAGGGATGAATTTTACAAGAGGAAAATGAAGAATTTGGCCACTAGCAGGCCCTGAAAATCAGGGATTTGTAAAGCTGAGAAAATTCTCAAGAGGAAAAAAGACCTAGGCGCAAGAGGTTTTTTGGATATACAACATATGGGAGGAGGCAGGACGTTGTTTAGTATGATGGAGAAACAATATCACTTGTTGTTATCAACATTGTTCTGGGTGTGAGGCAAGGGGATTTCTAATCTGAAAGAGGACTATAGCGAAAGAGGATCATTGGAATTCTCCCTTATGGACTCATGGTCAGGCTAGGGGGTGAACGAAGCAAGTAGTTTGGGTGTTATGTTCTACAATTGGGTGGAACTTGGCTATTCCATTTGTGTTCTAGCTTCGATTTCAAATATGTTATTCTACCTATTCTCTTGATGAATATTTTATTATGTATTGATCTGATAGGAATGAGGGGAATCTTTGATAATTACTTATTCATGTGAACACATTCTATAAACATGAATAGTAAAGAAAATACTAGTTCGATCTATTGTTGATATTGGGAATAGTTTGGCATACATACGGATGTGGATTTATTAAACATTTCTAGAGGTCAAATAAGCTTAAGTATAGACCTACAGGAAGTACCTGTGCATGATTTTCCTTATAGGTATCTGAATAAATGTATATATACAAAGGAATGCATTTGATCTAAATAAAACAGAAGTGTTGTTATGTTAATCATAACCTATACCATGTATGCATATATATAAACGTATAGGTATTTAAATTAAGGAATATTGGATTGTTGTAAATGCCAAACGAAATTCTGGAAAATAAAGACAAGATATATATATATATATATATATATATATATTGTGCATGTTTAGATACACAAATCTTCATAAGACATCTAATGTACTCATACATAGAAGGATTGTATCGACTCTTTGATTCACATGCAATTTCAAGTATTTTCCATTAATCAGTCTATATCAAAGGAATAGAAAATTACAATCCTTTTTACATTACAACAAACCCAAAAGAAAATTTTCAGTGGTATATAATTGCATGCTACATTTTACAGTGGTTGTCCAACATGTAGCAAAGTTTTAACTTCCTACTTAACACATGTTATCATATCTAAATAATCATGGAATCATATTCAATATATGTGTTCCCTTTACATCTGTTTATTCCATTCAAGAATCTAATACATGTAACCAGTTTATCCTTGGATTCCTAGATCAAAACTATCACAATTGAGTACCCTAGGGTGGAACCCTGTACCACTATAAACAAAACCTGGGAAGTTAGTTTTAAATGCCAAGAGTTGGAACTCGAACACCTTTTGAGTGAGGCGATATCGTGGATCCATTTTATCAGAACGATTTAAGTCTTCAAAAGGTACAAATCGAGAATTAGTAAAACAGTGTTAAGAGAAATCAACAAGAGTAAATATTGAAGATTCAATACATGAACAATACTTAGCTTGAGATTGGGCGTGGGTGCATTTTTCCCATTGGCGTCGCTGAGAAAACTGTCCACAGCCCGAAGGGGAGGAGTGGATCCAGAAATTTCTGATGGGTACCCTCACAAGTAAAAAGGGGTCCCATCATTAGTTTGGTAGCCGAAAGAATTGACTATACGCACCATAATGTAAATAAGTAACGAAATGATGCTAAACAATTAATGCATTCACAACTAGAATGAAAAAATTCTCACAATATAGTGCATGTTCCACAGAGACGATTTATTAACCATTTGAGTACACAGTTTACTATTTTTCTCTACTGAAGAAATGAAATTAGACAAGTGTGAACACCAAATTCCAGAATAGATAGCATAGATTAAATCCTTAGGTAAGTTTAAATTTTGGAACATTTGCACACAGTGGAAGTCTTATTACTGTAACAATTTCATGTATAAGTATGAGCAATGTGAATATATTTGAGTAATAAACTAGTTACCAAACTTACACAACAGTAAGAAAACCTTACCGCACCCATAGGAATTGGTTCACAACTTTACAACGTTTAATTTGTGGGTGCAATAGTTCAAAGTAAGTATCGGACGTGTAACTCTTCAAGAGCCGATAGTTCGAAGAGTCATCATCTACTCAAAACATGAATATTAAATACGCAACCTATGCCACAGTGAATACCCTAAGAAAACTTAGGAATGACTGTAGGAACCAGAGAAAGATTTTAACTAGGGGATTCTCGGGTGAGAGGCATGCCGAGAAAATTTTAAATAAAATTGAGAGTATAAGTGATAAAGAAAGATCGAAGAAATGACTTTGCCGACAAAATCCTCATTACCTTTGTGAATGGAGACTTTAAAAACCCAGTAAACTCTATGTTTTTATCTAAGAGTAAACATAGACTTCTTGGACAGAGGGTCTCGATCACATGGATACATTTCACATTACACAAAGGTATTTTTACGCGACAGTAAACCAGGGAGTTTTTACCTTTTCAAATATTTTAACAAGAATATTTTATTATAGACAGTAGAGGCTTACCCAATGACTAGTTGGGGCAATTAGCAAGTAACAAACGATGCATGGGGGGTTCTATATTCAACCTGTGCACAAGACACAAACAAAGTTTTAACCAAGTCACAGTTGTGAAAGGAATTTACACATGCAATGGTATCCCCGCATGTGCCTTCGTCAATCTGTTGGTACACCAGACTTTATAGAACAAAGTTATAGGCCATGGAAGAAGGATTAATTCCTTAAAGATAAACAAAAAACCATTAAATACTCGGAAATGGCTTAGTATCATATCTTCATTACAGAAGGAGGGAATTAATACAGTAAGATGATTAGGGAACTTCTAACTCTTAGAGGAACCTTGTAAAACCCTAGTTCAAGAACTGAAAACCAGAGGAGCAGACCAAGACGTAAATCTTTGTAGCAAAAAGTAACCTGTTAGAGTGCCAAATGTAATGTATGGGATGTGATAAATTACCTTTTGAGTGTAGTAGGAACGCCAGAACTCCTGACGCCTCTCCCGCTGTTATCCAGGTTGATACTTCCTTTGTTGTTAACCAAGAACAGAGGAAGGAATAACGCAAAGAGAAAAACACTCGACATCTCTAGAGGGAAGGGTTATGATGGCCTACCTTGATTTTGCCAGAGAATTTTTAGTGAGGATTACGAAATGGTACAATGCCATGTGACACGATGGAGGTGGCACGATTCGTATTGGACACGGTGGTTGAGCAATAGCTCCCGGGAGGTACTCTTACAGGTATCCATTAATAGATTAGACATAGGTTTTAACAAGCGTCGAACAAATCCTTTATTCGACTTCATACCACGTTATTGAAGAGTGTGAGGAAAGATAAGTTAGGGTTGCGACTATACCAAGTAGTCGCGCCCATCTCTCGTTCAGTTAAAGGTCTGACCATCTGGTTCAATCGTGTTATCGAACTAGGTATGGATGACTCTTATCATTGGGCCTCGTAATGATGCCAAACATTAACCATTCGTTTAGTTACTGTGGTAATAGTGGTTGGAAGTTTAACCATATACATTTTTCATGAAGCCTATTACTTAGACAATTAACATGTAGAGACACCTTTGTATTAAATTCTTTGTTATATTCGATAAAGGCATATGCATATGCTTTGAACCCAAGTTCATATAGGACCCTTTATGGTATAAGTAATTTTTTATGCATAGATTTGGTGGTAATTCTAGTGGGGCTTTAATAATTTAAACGTTAATGTTTATGCATAGAGATGGTTGTAATGCTAGTGGGGTTTTAATAAGTTAAACATTAACCCTTATACTTTCACTAGTGAATGAGAATGTTAGTAACTAGGATACTAGGGTATAGTGAAGCTATCCCTTAACCATTATATGTGTGATTAATGTGCAGTATGGAATAACTCAGAGGTATAGTCTTTATATATGATATTTTTCTTTATCGATAAAATGGTAACGTAAACCTGATGAAAGTCAATAGTGACGACAAAACTATCTACATATATTAATTTTGTCTTTCGAAATAAGTTGTTCGAAGAGGAAAAGAGATTTAATGTCCCTAAAAAAAAAAATTAATTGGTAAATTTGGGGTACATTACATATGGTATCAGAGAAAATGTTACAACACTTGGACCTCAAACAAGAGCCAAACATTTGGTTTAGTGCATGTTATTCTGTTTAATGAAATGCTAACAAAAATGTTTACTGCTACAAACAAAAAAATTCTATTTATGTTGTGATAATGGAAGCACAAAATGAAGAGGAGATCAAACTTGAGGATAATCCCGATAAAGGACCTCCTAAATATCCTAAGAAGAATAGTGAAGGAAGTTCAACGACCTAGTTTCTGGAAACAATGAGCAACCTTATCGTGGAACTGCAAGTTTTCAAGGCAGATAATGAGAAACTAAAAAAGGCACACGAAGACCAGCAAGAAATAAATGAAGTACTATTGCGTAGCATAGTAACAAAGAAGAGACCAAAATACAATGACAAGGAAGAAGAGTTCAACAAAAGAGCCTCCAAAAATTATGGTCTTGAAGAAGAAAATGAAAATAGTTCTTCCGAAGGCACACCAACAACAGAAAATAAAACAACCACGGGAAGAAAGAGGAAACAGGTGGACCACCTTGAGGGTGAATTTAAGAAAATCAAACCATCCACCTTTGATGGAGAATCCAGGATAGGGGAGGAGGGTGAAGCATGGTTGTTGGACATAAAAAAGTATTTCTAGATTTATAACTATTCCAGCAACATGAAGGTCAAAATGGCCATCTATAACCTGAAAGGAAAGACAAGTATATGGTGGCAGGACCTGAAGTTGGCCCTGGGCTTAAAGGAAAAACAAATGGAATGGTTGGATTTCAAGAAATACTTTAAGAAACAATATTTACAAGAAAGTTAGTATGAGAGAAATACCAAATAATTCTATGAGCTAAGACATCGCCAAATGACCATGGATGACCTGATAAACAAATTTCTTGAATTATTAAGATTTGTGCCTTATATCAGGGAAGACAAAGTAAAAATCCAGCGGTTCCTAAGCTGCTTACCACGGTCCTATAAGGACATAATTGAATTTGACAACCCCAAAACCTTAAGTGAAGTTTTTATAAAGGCTCGAATGTGTTATGACTAGTATAAACAACGATCTAAACTTCCCAAGGCTTGGAAAGATAAAAAAAAAATAGGACAAAATGAATCAACGGAAGAAGGGATTCCAACCAGCCCCTTTCTGGAATGCGGCAAGGAATTTCCCAAGGAAATATTTTTAGTTCAATAATCAGAACACCTAAGGGGGAGGGAGACCAGTTAATGTGGGAACCAAGAAGTTTCAGGACAACCTCAAGGAACCGTTAAAATATTGGAAGTGTGGAGAACCTCACTTAAGGAGGAACTGTCCACGTTTAACTTCTGTAGCAAGGAACACAGTTCACAACCTACAAGAGGCCTCTACAGTAGGAGATGTGGGCATGAGTGTACATAGGATCAATGCAGTTGTGGATGGCCGACAAACTGATCACCAATCCACTATAGTGGAAGTTGAAGGTAAAGTTAATAATAATCATATTTCTATTTTAATTGATCTGGTAGCTACTTTGAGTTGTGTTACTCCTGGTGTAGTTGATTCAAAGAAGTTTAAGAAAGTAAAACATACTAAATCCTAGATAGTACAGCTAGCAACATGGACAAAAAGGAAAGTAACAGATTTCATTTCTAATTGTGAACTGTCCTACATGAATTTAGAGATTTATTTGTAGACAAAATACCATAACTCCCCCCAAGAAGAGAGATATATTTCTCTATCAATCTGCTGCCTGAAGCAACCCCTATATCTAAGGCACCCTACAAGATGAGTTTACCCGAATTGAAAGAACTGGAAATTCAACTACAAGTACTATTGGACAAGGAATACATAATACCAAGTGTCTCACCAATCCTTTTTGTTAAAAAGAAATACAGAACTTTAATATTATGCATTGATTATCGACAGTTAAACAAAATGATTGTTAACAACAAATATCCCCTTCCCAGAATTAATGGTCTGTTTGACCAAGTAGGAGGGGGAAATATTTTTTCTACATTAGATTTGAGATCTGGTTATCACCAGGTCAGAATAAAGGATGAAGACATAAGTAAAATAATGTTTAGAATGAGATATGGACATTACAAATTTTTTGTTATACCGTTTGGTCTCACTAACGCACCAACAACATTTATGTGTCTAATGAATATAATTTTAAGTTAGTATTTGGATAAGTTTGTTTTGGTATTTATTGACAACATTCTAGTGTATTCGGAAATGGAAGAAGAACATGAAGAACATCTAAAGATAATATTTCAGACCCTAAAGAAAACACAAGTTATATGCAAAATTGGACAAATGTGACTTCTACCAAAAGAGAATACAATACCTAGGTTATGTAATATCTGAAGAAGGTATTGCAGTCGACCCCAAGAATATAAGAGCAATCATGGAATGACCTATCCCTAAGGATATGGTGGACATCCGGTCATACATGGGAATTATCGGTTACTACCGTAGATTTATCGAGGGATTCTCCAAGATTGCATATCCAATCACATCCCTAGAGAAAAAGGTGACCAAGTTTATTTGGTCACAGAAATGTGAGGACAATTTTAATAAGTTAAAAGAACTGTTAACAACCACACCTATTCTAAGGGTAGAAGACCTTGATAAAGAATTTATAGACTGTGTGGATGCGAGCAAAGAAGGTTTTGGAGGTGTCCTAACTCAACAAGGGCGCGTTATTTGTTACGAGTCATAAAAACTAAAACAGAATGAACGAAAATATGTCAAACACGACTTGGAATTAACAACGGTAATTCATGTGTTAAAAATGTGGCGACACTATATAATGGGCAAATTTTTTTTATTGCTAATTGATAACAGTGATGTGAAATTCTTATTTAGTCAACCAGATCTTAATGCAAGACAAGCAAGACAGATGGCCTTCTTGAGCGAATTCAATTTCAAAGTAAGACACATCAAAGGTAAGGAAAATAAAGTGGTAGATGCCTTAAGTAGAAGAACTCATGGGTTGTTTGAAATAAGTATTAGCAAGGAAGAAAGAGACATTGAACAAAGGATAAAAGCTGCAAATAGTAATGATGAAAAATACATCAAAACAGTGGCAAATTTACAAAACAATGCAGAAAATTTAGACATAATAGATATGAGTTTGGACAGAAATGGACTACTGAGAATCAAAAACAGGCTGTACATACTAGATTCTGTTGAATTAAAGATAACAATTTTGGATGAAGTACACAAGAAGCCATATCGTGGTCATCCGGGATAACCGAAAATGGCAACATCAATGAGGAAGTTGTTTTATTGGCCTAACATGAAAGGTAACACGACATAATACTTATCCAAGTGCCTAGATTGTCAATAGGTGAAGGCTTAACATAATCATCCAGTTGGCATGTTACAAGCTCTACCTATACGAGAATGGAAGTGGGATATTATCTCACTGGATTTTATCACAGGGTTGCCTAAAACTCAAAAACAAAATGATTCAATTATGGTAGTAATTGATAAACGTAGCAAGTCTGCACATTTTATTCCTGTGAAATCTACTTATAAAGCTATTAACATCGCTGAAATATTTATGAAGGAAATTTTTAGACTGCATGGTATTCCTAATATGGTGATTTCGGATAGAGATGTCAAATTTACATCATCATTTTGGAAATAATTGTTTGGAGGGTTGAATACTAACTTGAATTTCATCACAAGCTACCATCCACAAATGGATGGGAAACCTGAATGAACAAAATGGATTGTGGAAGATATGTTACAAACGTATGTAAGGACGAAACCAACTAAGTGGGAGTAATATCTACACTTAGTGGAATTTGCCTACAATAATGGTTATTAGACATCGACTAAGATGAGCCCCTTCGAAGTAATGTACGGAAGAAAATGTATAACTTCGATTATCTGGGATAACCCAGTTTACAGGCTCATGATGGGACCAGAAATGCTCCTAGAAATGGATAAGATGGTAAGAAAAGTACATCACAATTTAAAAGAGGCACAGGACAGACAGAAAAGCTACGCAGATCTGAAAAGAAGAGACCAGGAATTCCAAGTTGGAGACCACGTGTATTTAAAAGTCAAAGAAAAAAGAAGTTCATTAAAGCTAGGAAACTGTTCAAAGTTGGCACCCAAGTTTTGTGGACGCTTTGAGATCTTAGCTCGAATTGGACCTGTGGCATATCAACTTGCACTTCCTGCAAATGTAAAAGTTCATAATGTATTTCCTGTTTCTTTGTTAAAAAAGTATGTTCATGATCCTACTCACATTATTGATTGGAACATGGTGCAGGTGGAACCGGAAGGCGAGTTCCAAGTAGAACCTTTGCGAATTCTAGACAGGAACGAAACAATACTATGAAATAGATCCATCTCCCAAGTAAAAGTGCAATGGAAGCACTTTAGTCCGGAGGAGGCCACTTGGGAATTGGAGGAAGATTTGAAGAAATCTTATCCAACCTTGTTCCAAGAAAGGAATGAACATTGAGGTCAATGTTGTACTGAAGGGAGAAAGGATGTAATATCCCCCAAAATAATTAATTATTAAAGTATGTACGCACTTAGGAATTTTATTTCTGTTTTTAGCAAATTCGTATTTGGAAAATTATTTCCATTTATGGCAATTCCAAATTTGGAATTTGATGATGTGTAATTAATTATTGTTATTATCAGGCAAAGATTTTATTTTCCCAACCAAGTCTTTGACTATGAAACATGTAAAAGAAAAATATTTTTATATTAATTGTTGAGGGACAAATGGAACATCCAGGTTGAAATCAGCTGACCATGACTCCATGAGTGGGAAACAGACTTGAACTACCTCAGGGATGAATTTTACAAGTGGATAATGAGGAATTTGGCCACTAGCAGCCCCTAAAAATCACGGATTTGTAAAGCTACGAAAATTCCCAAAGAGGGAAAAATAACTAGGTACAAGAGGTTTTTTGGATATACATGATATGGTAGGAGGCAGGGCATTGTTGAGTATGTTGGAGAAAGGATATCACCTGCTGTCATGAACACTATTCTTGGTGTGAGGCAAGGGGATTTATGATTTGAAAGAGGACTATAGAGAAATAAGATCATTGGAATTCTCCCTTATGGACTCATGGTCAGGATAGGGGGTGAACGGAGAAAGTAGTTTGGTTGTTATGTTCTACAATTGGGTGGAACTTGGTTGTTCCATTTGTGTTCCAGATTCGATTTGAGATATGTTATTCTACATGTTCTCTGGATGAATATTTTATTATGTATTGAGCTGATAGGAATGAGATGAATCTGTGATAATTACTTATTCATGTGAATACATTCTCTAAATAGGAATAGTAAAGCAAATGTTAGTTCGATCTGTTGTTGATATTGGGAATAGTTTGGTATAAATATAGATGTGGATTTATTAAAGATTTCTACAAGTCAGATAACCTTAAGTACAGACCTACAAGAAGTACCTGTGCATGATTTTCCTTACAGGTATCTGAATAAATGTATATATAAAAAGGAATGCATTTGTATATAGGTATTTAAATTAAGGAATATTGGCTTGTTGTAAATGCCAAATGAAATTCTGTAAAATAAAGACAAGATATATATATATATATATATATATATATATATATATATATATATTGGTGCATGTTTAGATACACAGAGCTGCATAAGACATCTAATGTACTCATACATAGAAGGATTGTATCGAATCCTTGATTCACATGAGATTTCAAGTATTTTCCATTAATCAGTCTATATCAAAGGAATATAAAATTACAGTCCTTTTTACATTACAACAAACCCAGAAGAAAATTTTCAGTGGTATATAATTGCATGCTACATGTTACAGTGGTTGTCCAACAGTTAGCAAAGTTTTAACTTCCTACTTAACACATGCTATCATAACTGAATAATCATGGAATTGTATTCAATATAGGTGTTCCCTTTACATATGTTTATTCCATTCAAGAATATAATACATGTAACCAGTTTATCCTTGGATCCCTAGATCAAAACTATCACAATGGAGTACCCTAGGGTGGAACCCTGTACCACTATAAACAGAATGTGGGAAGTTAGTTTTAAACGTCGAGAGTTGGAACTTAAATACCTTTCGAGTGAGGCGATCTCGTGCATCCATTTTGTCAGAATGATTTAAGTCCTGAAAAGGGACAAATCGAGAATTAGCAAAACAGTGTTAAGAGAAATCAACGAGAGTAAAATTGAAGATTCAATACATGAACAATACTTAGCTTGAGATTGGGCGCGGGTGCATTTTTCTCATCGGCATTGCCGAGAAAATTGTCCACAGTTCGAAGGGGAGGAGTGGACCCAGAAATGTCTGATGGGTACCCTCACAAGTAAACAGGGGTCCCATCATTAGTTTGGTAGCCGAAAGAATTGATTGTACACACAAAAATGTAAATAATAAAAGAAACAGTGCTAAACAATTAATACATTCATAACCAGAATAACAAAATTCTCACAGTATAGTGCATGTTCCACATAGACGATTTATTCTCACTAGGGATTTTTTACGTTTGCAAATATTTTAACAAGAATATTTTATTACAGATAGCAGAGGCTTACCCAATGACCAATTGGGCCAATTAGCAGGTAACACGTGACGCATGGGGGGTTCTATCTTCAACCTCTACGTAGGACACAAACAAAGTTTTAACCAATTCATAGACACGAAAGGAATTTACACATTCAATGGTATACCTGCAAGCGCCTTCATCAATTCGTTGGTACACCAGACTTTACAGAACAAAGTTACAGGCCATGGATGCAGGATTATTTCCTTAAAGATAAACAAAAAAACATTAAATACTCGGAGATGGATTAGTATCATATCTTTGTTACAGGAGGAGGGAATTAATATAGTAAGATAACTAGGGAACTGTTAACTCTTAGAGGAACCCTATAAAACCCTAGTTCAAGAAATGAAAACGAGAGGAGCGTACCAAGATGTAAATCTTTGTAGCAAACAATAACCTGTTAGAATGCCAAATGTGATGTATAGGATGCGAGAAATTACCTTTCGAGTGTAGTAGGAATTCCAGACCACCTAAATCCTCTCCCACTATTATCCAGTTCAATACTTCCTTTGTTGCTAACCAAGAACAGAGGAAGGAATAACACGCAGCTAAAAACACTCAACAGCTCTGGAGGGAAGGGTTACAATGACCTACCTCAGTTTCTTGTGAGAATTTTTAGTGAGGATTACAAAATGGGAAAATGCCATGTGTAATATCCCCAAGGCCAAGCCCTATTGTAAATCTTGTTTATGAAATGAATTGTAAATATGTTTTATAGGCTTGTGAGTCGAGTTTATATAAGCTAGTGGGCTAATGTGATTGTTAGGCCAGAGAGCCTAAGTGTTGAAGGCCAAGAGCCTGATTTTGTACCTGTATTTATGCAGAATAGTAATAAAATATAAACAACGCCATGTGCAGACTCACCATGATGAATGAGTGATGGGGGACTAAGCTTCCATAGAGTGGGCAAGGGATTGGGGGATGGAAGGTGGGAAAAGGGACTAAGTGTTGAGCCTAGGGGCTTAGGTCATTGGGAATAATATTTTAATATTATTCCAAAAGACATGTGAATAATATGCTTTATCTTAAGTTCTTTTGGAAGGGAAAACAACTTCCGAATGGAAGGAATGCATGTTGAAGGAATGCATGTAGTTGCATGGGTGACAAGTGTCAACCTAGGCGCATGAAAATAAAATGGCTGAGATGAGCCGTGTTGGGGAATCCTCCTTCATTCTACCTGACCGTCTAAGCATGAACCCGTCCGACCTCTGCAAGAGATACCCTCATGCGCTCTGAAAAAAAAACGTCGATGTTTATATTTGCTTTGGGAAGGCTGGTACACCCCTTCGGTTGTGAACCGTTAAGTCTGAGTCGACCCCTGCATGGACAACTCGTCACGCATTCCTGAGAACCAGAGCGTGAGTCTATCCCGTGCTGTCAGATTGAGAAAATGGAAGTGTCCCATCCCTGCTAAGCCTGGTTATGCTGTTGCACCTATCTGTTGCTGCTCGGGGGTGTTCGTGTCTAAATTATTGTTGACTATGGTGGACATGTAGTGTTGACCTTGTGTGGCTCGTTGGCCAGTCGTACAACACTCTCTCCAGGTGAGAGAGGTGGTTGAAGTTGGAAGAACTAGTTTCTTGACCTATGAGCGACTCTCTCCAGGTGAGAGAGTGTATTGAGGAAAGAGAGAGCTCCTCAAAGGAACCCTGTAGTTGCCATAGAGCTCAGAGAATTTTGGTCGAGACTGTTGCTGAAACCCAAGGCAAGGGAGGTTAGCAGCCGAAGGTCTGTCTAGGTGACAAAGAAGGTGTATACTCCGGGGGTGGAACAGGCATGTGGGGAAGGAGAGTTTGTGGGCAGTGAGTATGAGTGGTTCCTGGGAGAGAATTTCTTCCTTGTGCCCATGTGTTTTCCCTGTAACCTCAGCCTAGCCTAAAATTCCTTGCCTTGGGGTAGAGCTTAGTCCCAGCTTGGGGGTGACCTACTGCTGAGCTTGATGAGTAGCACGGTCTAAGTATAGGAGGTTCATGGAAGGCCTGCACTTGGTTGGTGGAATAACCACAGTTTTCAAAGATAAGTACCAGATGATGTTTCAACTATGTTACTGCATGTCTGTGTATTTATAATTATCATGTACTCTGTTGTTCATATGAATTAATGTTAAAGCCATTCATTATTCATAATAACAGTAGTTTTTATGCTCACTCTGAGTTTAAATGTGTTTAACCTGTTTTAAATGCATGTCATATATATATATAATTAAGCATGAGATTGTTATTCTGCGAAGTAGCGCTTACTCGACTGATGGAAAGGGGGCATTACAGTATGGTGTTAGAGTATTATAACTTCAAATGAAAGAGTTTTACAGTATGGTATCAGAGCGTTACAGATTCAAATGAATGAGTGTTACAGTTTGGTATCAGATCCAAGGTTTTGATGTTGAGCCTAGATGGGCCAGTTGAGTGGTGTTTGGACTGAGGGTTTGAGGAGAAATTGTGTCTGGAGGACCAATTTCAGACCTTTGAATGCTCCTGAGTGTCAAGGAGTTACTTGACCATGTTACCAAGCTCAGGAGGTGTAGCAGTGTTATGAAACCACAACTGATGTGGTATCTAGCCACAGGGAGAGAGGACTCCACACCAGAAATGTTGGAGCCGTAGGATCTGTTCGAGGAAAAGGAGAACCCTCATGACCATTAGATCTGGAAAATGTGCACAGGATTTAAAAATCCTTTGGAGTTTCACAGGAACGCGGAAATCGCAATACGAAAAACCCTAAATTTGTTGGGACCGTCCATTGGGGGGAACATGTGGCTGTCAGACGGCGTTTCGGCACCCGAGAAACAAAAAGGGAAGAACCTTGTTTTCCCAAGTCGTGAAATAGCGAAACTCGAAATTCTGAAACGATCTAAACCGTATATCGTAAGATAGGAACTTGACCATTGGATCAAGTGGAGGGGTAGGCAGTAATTTTGGGATTTCATCAAATGGAAGTTCGAGAGGTGTGGATGCAAGAACTCTTGATGCCTGAAACCCTGAAATGATGAAAGGATCTACGCCGTAGATTTGAGAAAGGTCTAATCGTTGGATTTCACTTGGAATGGACGTGGACACATGGGTGTGTACCACGTGCCAGTGGGAAAAAAGAAAAGTGAGCATGGTGGGACCCGATGACATCACCATAGATAATGTGGACCCTCCTGAGGGTGCCACTCACCACTGTAGATGCATAGACAATTGTGCTATGTGGGCCTAGAGGGTAAAGTAAATCGGGATTTCGAGATTCACAAAGGAGGAGCACGAGGGCTCAACACTCCAACTCGTGAAGTCGTGAGTTGCGAGAGGTGCTAGCACTTAGCCCTAGCCTATGGTTATATGTAGCAGGTGCTAGCGAGGAAGGATCCATACCTGTATCGCACCTCGAGTATCGGTGTTTGGAGGAAGAAGAGTCGAGGGTCTTCGACTCGCGAACTCGTGAGATCACCAAGTTGTGAAAGGTGCCTTTGGTTACGAAGGTAGGAAGAAAGAGGGAGCTATCACCCGAAAGTGAGTATGAGAGTCTTGTGGACTGAGACCCCAAAACCAGAAGTCCCGAAATTTGCAGAGCCAAACAAAGCTCAGAAAACTTAATGGAATCGAAACGTTTTTCTTGTTCATGTTGGTTTATGAGTGTTGTAAGTTTCTTGAAGGTTTAAGGGCTTGAAAAACTTCGGTTGATTGCACATTGTGTGTGTAGAGTTTAATGAGTGTCAGGTCAACCATGAATTTACGCTGAGTATATAAATGGAAAAGGTACAGATTTCCTCTGAAACAGAGGATGAAAGAGTAGGAAGGGATGTCAACTTGGGAGTCGAAGGATCAAACTCTAATGGGCATGGAAAAGAGATGGATAAGGAAGGACATATGATGAAACTCATTGAAAGATTGCAGAAATATGCCTAGGCTCGCCGAGCTAATAGCCAAAAGTTCATGAGGGTTAGGGATCAATAGGGATAATTCAACTTAAAAATGTTGAAGAACTTGGAAATAATAGAAAGGAAGTTGGAGAAGAGGAGTGGCTCAAGCAAGACAGAGAGTCGCAGGACCCTGGAGAGAAGAAGAAGATCGAGGAGTGGTAGCAGACATCATCATCGCTTCCCAAAGAATTCCAACAGAGAAGTGTACAGTAGTTCAAGCCCATCCCCTACTAGAAAACACCGAACATTTGGAAGGGATGAATTGAAAGGAGAGATGAACAAGATCAAGCCTCCAACATTCGATGGAGAACATAAGAAGGAGAAAGATGCCGAAACATGGTTGCTAGGCATGAGGAAATATTTTCAACTGCAGAATTATCCCCCCCATGTAGAAGGAAGAATTGTGATGTATCAACTAAAGGGAAAAGCATCCATGTGGTGGGATCAGTTTGTGCAGGTGTAGCACATCAGAGAGAAAGATATCACTTGGAAGGAGTTCAAGAGGTATTTCGAGAAGAAATCCCTGACCAAAAGGTATTATGACAGAAAGATGAAGGAGTTCTTCGAACTCAAGTTGGGCAGCATGACCATCGATGAATACGAACGAAGGTTTTTGGAACTACTGAAGTATGTTTCGTTCATCAAAGATGAGGCTGTCAAGATTTAGAGATATCTGAGTGGACTTCCACCTTCTACTGGTGATAGGATTCAGTATGATGATCCTAAGACTATGGAAGAAACTATAAGAAGGGAAAAATGCTTATATGAATAGAAAAGAGAAAGGCCTACTTTTTGGAAGGCTTGGGATGATCAGAAGAAGTTCAGGAAAGAGCAGAGGAAGAAAGGAAACAAGCCTCCCTTTTTCAGAAATAGTCCTCAAGGACAACCATCTTTTAGAGAGCCCAGGAAGGCTGATGTGGGTGAGAAAATGCCCAAACCGCCACCTATGGAGTGTTGGGGTTGTAAAGGGAACCATAGGTATAGGGACTTCCCCCATAAAAAATATAAAGCAAGAACCGTCCACAATGTTCAACAAGCTGAAATAGTGGAGGATATGGGCAGAAAGATGCCAAGGATCTACATAGCCCTAGACAACAAGCAAGCAGAATTTCAATCGCACATGATTGAAGTGGAAGGTATGATCAACAACCGACCATTTATTATTTTAATTGATTTCAGGGCTAGCCATAGTTATGTAGATCCTAGGGTGGTGGAAAGTTTTCATTTATCAAGAAGCAAACATGAAAGGTCTTGGTTAGTGCAGTTGGCTACAAGAACCAGGAGGAAGGTCACTGAATTGGTTAAATCCTATTCGATAGACATTAATGGATTGAGCATGAAGGTTGAATTGAATGTTCTGCCTTTAGGCTCTTATGACTGCTTAATTGGGATGGATTGGTTGGACCAACACCATGCCCTCCTAGACTGTCATAACAAGAGGTTTACATGCCTAGATGAGGAGGGAAAATGGAAAATAGTCCAAGGAATTCCCAGAGTTGTGGCTATTAAAGAAATCTTAGCCATGCAGCTGAAGAAGTGATACAGGAAAGGCTGTCAATTAATTGCAGCCCGTGTGGAGGAAGCATCCAAAGATGAAGTCTCAAGAATTAGAGACCATGAGGTACTCAGAGAGTTCAAGGACATATTTCAGGAGGTACCTGGACTACCTCCGAAGAGAGACATCGGTTTTCCTATAAATTTGATGCCTGGAGAAGCTCTGGTGTCGAAATCTCCTTATAGAATGAGTACACCAGAGCTGAAAGAGTTGCAATTGCAGCTTGAAGAGATTCTGAAGAAGGGGTACATTCTCCCCAGTGTGTCACCTTGGGGTGCCCTGGTCCTTTTCGTGAAGAAGAAGGATGGGACATTGAGGTTGTGCATTGATTTCTAGTAGTTGAACAAGGTATCTGTCAAGAACAAGTATCCTTTGTCGAGGATCGATGATATTTTTGATTAGCTGAAGGGTGAAAAAATATTTTCAAAGATAGATATTAGATCAGGATATCACCAGGTAAGAATAAAGGATGAAGATATGAGCAAGACCGCCTTTAGAACAAGGTACGGTCATTACGAGTTCACAGTGGTGCCATTTGGACTGTCAAACGCACCTGTTGTTTTTATGTGCTTGATGAATGGTGTATTCAGGAACTATTTAGACAAGTTTGTCATAGTCTTCCTAGATGACATATTAGTGTATTCCAAGTCAAAGGAAGAGCATGAACAACACCTAAGGATGGTGTTGCAAGTGTTGAGAGAACACCAACTGTATGCAAGTTGAGCAAATGCTCATTTTATTAAAGACAGATCCATTACTTGGGACATATTATTTTAGAAGAAGGGATCGTTGTGGATCCTGAGAAGGTTGAGGCCATCCGAGAATGGTCAGCGCCAAGGAATGTGACAAAATTTAGATCCTTTATGGGTCTGGCAGGCTATTATAGAAGGTTTATCGCAGGGTTCTCAAAGATAGCTCACCCTATCACTTCCTTGCAAAGAAAGGAGAAAATTTTTTAGTTGACTGAAGAGTGTGAAGAGAGTTTCCAGCAATTGAAGCAGTTGTTAACCAACGCTCCAATCCTAATAATTGAAAATCCAAATATGGATTTCGTGGTGTGCACAAATGCATGTAAGGAAGGGTTGGGAGGAGTTCTCAGCCAAGATGGATTTGTAATCTGTTATGAGTCCAGGAAATTGAAAGAGAATGAAAATAATTATTCCACTCACGATTTGGAGATGAAACCAATCATCCACGCTCTGAGGAAATGGAGACATTACCTCATGGGAAGAAGATTTGAATTGAGAAGAGACCACCATGGTCTGAAATATTTGTTTGAGCAACCAACCTTAAATGCTAGAAAAAGCAGGTGGTTGGAGTTTCTGTGTGAATACAACTTTGATATCAATCATATCAAAGGGAAGGAAAACAAGGTGGTTGATGCACTCAGTTGAAAGGTGCATGATTTGCATGCTATAACCATTAGCATGTACAGGATGGATATTAAGGATAGAATTTTGGAAGCTGGAAGTGTCGATTTGCAGTACATAGATTTGGTAGAAAAGCTACAGCAGAGTGAAAGGCCATAGAAAAGGGAAAGTTACACCTTGGAAGCTAATGGATTACTTATGTATAAAGACAGAGTGTATATACCCAATGTCTAGGAATTGAAACTTGCGATTCTAAAAGAAATGCATAATGTGATGTATGTTGGACACCCTGGATATCAAAAGACTGTGGCAGCAGTCAAAAGCCATTACTTTTGGCCAGGTTTGAAGAGGGAGATCGTTGAATACATAGCCAGATGTATGGAATGCCAGAAAGTTAAGGTTGAGCATAGGCACCCAACAGGGTTGCTGCAGCCTTTACCCATTCCGAAATGGAAGTGGGAAGTGGTGACCATGGATTTTATTGCAGGATTGCCCAGAACGAGCAAGCAACATGATTCGATCATGGTGGTGGTGGACAAGATTACAAAAAGATACCCATTTTATTCCACTGAAAACCACTCACAAGGCAGCGGATGTTATTGATATCTTCTTAAAAGAAGTGGCATGCTTGCATGGAATTCCTAAGATGATTGTGTTTGATAGGGACCCAAAATCCACCTCGAATTTATGGAAAGGATTGTTCAAAGGATTCAGAACTAATCTGAATTTTAGTACAGTGTATCATCTCGAGTCTGATGGACAGACAGAGAGGGTGAACAGAGTAATAGAGGACATGATGAGAATGTACATGATGGACAAACTAGCAAGATGGGAAGACTACTTGCATTTGGTGGAATTCGCCTACAATAATGGGTATCATGCATCGTTGAAGATGAGCCCATTTGAAGCACTTTATGGAAGAAAGTGCAACACTCCAGTGAGTTGGGATAATCCTACTGACAGAGCAGTAGTTGGGCCAGAGTTTCTCAAAGAGATGGAAGACCAAATGATAAGAATTAAACAGAATTTGAAAGCTGCCCAGGACAGGCAAAAAATTTATGTTGATAAGAACAGAACCCATAGAGAATTCAAAGTGGGTGATCATGTTTTCCTAAAAGTGAAAACTAACAGGAGTTCCCTGAAGCTGGGAAGTTGCGCCAAGTTGGCAGCAAGATATTGTGGGCCTTTTGAACTACTGGAAAGGATTGGGCCAATTGCATACATGCTTGCATTACCTGCATCTATGACTGTACATAATGTGTTTCTTGTTTCACTTCTTAAGAAATATATACCTGATGCTAATCATGTTATCGATTGGAATGTGATTCAGGTGGAACCAGAAGGTGTCCTGCAAGTGCATCTTGTCTGCATATTCGACAGGAAAAACAAACAACTCCTGAATCGATCCATAGAGATTTTAAAGGTCCAGTGGACCTGGTACGGTCCTAAGGATGTGACATGGGAGCATGAAGATGTTATGCGAGCAGAGTACCCGCATCTTTTTGGAAATTTTGAAAATCTTGCAGATGCAGTGTAAAGCTGCACTGAAGAGAGTGCAGAAATAAGGGGAGGGGGATTGTAATGTCCGCAAGGCCGAGCCCTATTGTAAATCTTGTTAATGAAATGAATTGTAAATATGTTTTATAGGCTGGTGAGCCCAGTTTATATAAGCTAATGGGCTTATGTGATTGTTAGGCCATAGAGCCTAAGTGTTGAAGGCCAAGAGCCTGATTTTGTACCTGTATATATGTGGAACAGTAATAAAATATAAACACCGCCGCGTGCAGACTGACCACGATGAATGAGTGATGGGGGACTAAGCTTCCATAGAGTGGACAAGGGATTAGGGGATAGAAGGTGGGAAAAGGGACTAAGTGTTGAGCCTAGGGGCTTAGGTCCTTGGGAATAATATTTTAATATTATTCCAAAAGACATGTGAATAATATGTTTTATCCTAAGTTCTTTTGGAAGGAAAAACAACTTATGAATGGAAGGAACACATGCTGAAGGAATGCATGTAGTTGCATGGGTGACAAGTGTCAACCTAGGAGCATGCAAAGAAAATGGCTCAGATGAGCCGTGTTGGGGGTTCCTCCTCCATTCTACCTGACCATATGAGCGTGAACCCATCCAACCTCTGTAAGAGATACCCTCGTGTGCTTTGAAACAAAAAGGTTGGTGTCTATATTTGCTTCGGGAAGGCTGGTACACCCCTTCGGTTGTGAACCGTAAAGTCTGAGTCGACCCCTGTGTGGACAACTCATCACGCATTCCTGAGAACCAGAGCGTGAGTCTATCCCGTGCTGCTGGATTCAGAAAATGGAAGTGCACCATCCCTACTAAGCTCGGTTATGATGTTGCACCTGTCTATTGCTGCACGGGGGTGTTCGTGTCTAAATTCCTGTTGACTGTGGTGGACGTGTAGTGTTGACCCTATGTGGCTCATTGGCCAGTCGTACAACACTCTCTCCAAGTGAGAGAGGTGGTTGAAGTTGGAAGAACTGGTTTCTTGACCTGTGAGCAACTCTCTCCAGGTGAGAGAGTGTACTGAGGAAGGAGAGATCTCTTGGAAGGAGCCTTGTAGCTGCCGCAGAGCTCGGAGAATTCTGGTCTGGCCTGCTGCTGAAACCCAAGGCAAGGGAGGTTAGCAGCCGAAGGATTGTCTAGGTGACAGAGAAGGTCTATACTCCTGGGGTGGAATAGGCATGTGGGGAAGGATATTATGTGGGCAATGAGTATGAGTGGTTCCTGGGAGAGAATTCCTTCCTTGTGCCTGTGTGTTTTCCCTGTAAACTCAACCTAGCCTAGGATTCATTTCCTTGGGGTGGAGATTAGTCCTATCTCGGGGGTGAACTACTGTTGAGCTTAATGAGCAGCGCGGTCTAAGGCTGGGAGGTTTGTGGAAGGCCTGCACCTGGTTGGTGGAATAACCACCGTTTTCAAAGATAAGTACCAGATGATGTTTCAATTATGTTTGTGCATGTCTATGTATTTATA